>LBNU01023379.1:8453-43739 GCA_014162995.1 Artemisia annua
AAAAAAAAAAAAAAAAAAAAAAAAAAAAAAAAAAAAAAAAACTGACGAAAAAAAAAAAAAAAAAAAAAAAAAAAAAAAAAAAAATTGCCCAAGAGAGCAATCCAATCCATAATGAAAAAAATGTAAGCTTTTACAGAAAATCATCATACCGAGTAACATAACTTGTAAGGGGGTGTTTGTTTACGCTTATATGTGGGCTTATGAGCTTAATTTGGTTCAGCTTATATTTCATAAACCTCAATTGTCCGGCTTATTTTGAGATTTGTGGGCTTATAGTATAAGTTAATTATGACATATTAAGCTTATTATATAAGCCCACAAGTCTTAAAATAAGCCAGAAATTTGGGGCATATGAAATCTAAGCCGAAATTAAATAAGCTCATAAGCCCACATATAAGCTTTAACAAACACCCCCTAACTCTAAACTACAATACATCTATTGAATCATCGAAAATCAAAATCATACAACCCAATAAAAGATAACCACAAAAAACATACTACTTAGAAATCAATATGAAATAAATAACTTGCAAAATCCTTAAAAAACACAAATCAATGTAAGACTAGAGATTTAGTTACCTGAATGTTGATACATAAGCCCTTTTGTGACATCACTATGAGAAAACCATAAAACTGCGGGTTCATTTGTTTCCACAGATCCCGATCTGAATTATTTGATTACAAAGTAGTAGTAGTTCAAACAATAATGAAATTGATGATTGGGATCTATTGAAACAAATGGACCAGCAGTCATATAAGTAGAAACTATTCATAACTGAATCAATATCCATCATCAATACCAAGTGTGAGTGAAATTAAGCAAGGTAATAGGCAATTTCTGCATTTATCATTGACATAAAAGAAAAGAAAAAAAGGAGTTTGCTGTAGGGATAAGAGATGGTACAAATTACTAAGTGTAGTGGTCAATAACATTGGCTACCTTTTTCTGCTTTGGAATCCAATTATTTGATCTAAGATCAATAACATCAAGAACCATAGATCCCAAATGTGGGCCTAGATGTTGGTCAGCCAATTTCATTTTTAGTACATCAAAATACGCATCTGTGAAACACCAATATTCAGAATTTGTTGTATCATTGACTTGTTTGCCTACAATGTATATAGGCTGACAGCCTCCATCTTTTCACCTCTAGACATAGGAGAAAAGTTCATCGTAGATCACAAATTCGCTAAAGATCCAATGAACAAATTCCGACCATTCATTTTTTCATCAAACTAAAAACCAACTTTCATTGTTTTTAAAAAAATATCTCTCTCACAAACCGTTAATCGTTACGCCAAAACAAATCATACCATCATGATGAGGAATTATTTTGTTACACCAGAATTAGACATGAATTTTTAAAATTTAACCATAGTGACCAAGCAAACGACGCACAATGCGATTATGATGACGATAAATCCAATGACAACATATATGAATGACAGATCACGTATAACCATAATTTTAGTTTGCATCAAGCATGTGGCAAAACAATTCCATTGTGCGCATGAACGCATACAGAACATTATGGGAAACAAGAATAAATTTTGATTTGATACGACAACAAACCAGATGCTCGTGGTAGTATTACTAACAGTTCACCAAAAAACACAGAATCCACTTGTTTCACCTCAAGTACCTCAGGGATGTGTATAACCTACCACAGAAGAACGAACCAGTTTAATGCTTGTGAGCTTATCAAACATCAGCAACAAAACTAGGTCAGTTTTGCAAACACAGATGAGTAGATTGATTCAGCAACAGAAACTTGGTTAAAGAAGATAAACTGAACTAAATGTAGCAAGAGGATGGCTCAAGAATCAAGATAAAACAAAAAATGCTGGCCAGTGGTGTAAGAACACATTCACAAAGCTCAAATCGAGAGTCATTGCTCTAGTAAAGAAGAGATGAACAAAACAATTGCAATTTTAAAAAACAAAATTATCAAGAAAAAGTATTCATTATTCAAAGATCAATATCTGTCAAATAAAACAGCAATGATTTTTTTTAAAATAAAATGCTAACTAGCTAAATTACCCTACATATAACTAATACGTAAAACAACATCCATAATATTAATCATCATAAAGAATACTAACTAATTAAACAGAAGGAACATGTGAACTAGATACTAATAGACAAACGCTCGAATAATCGTCAAGTTACAAATATTATCAAACTCCAAAAGAACACACCTAGTAAAACCAAGATACCTCCAAAACAAGAAAGAATACTAACCAACTTATAAATGCATCACATATAGGGGTATGGATCCAGTGAGAAGAAAACTTAAAATAAGAAGGATGAGAAATAACTATAACCATAGATTTGAGATGCATCGACTTAAATTAGATGCATCTTTATTCATTTAGATGCATCCCAATTAGTTTCGAAAGTGATTTTGAAGTGAACATGATGCAAAGTAGTACTAGCCACAAATTTGACTCGCAAGAGACGAAAAATACATTTTATTCGCCTAACTTGATGAAATGCATTTAATCTATGTATATGCATCTAATTTTTCGCTAAAAAATGTATTTGGGTGCATCTAAAAGATTAGGGATGCATTTAAATCAAGTCGATGCATCTCTAATGTGTGGTTATAGTTATTTCTCATCTTTCTCATTTTAAAATTTCTTCTCATTTGATCCTTAGTCTCACATATAGACCATATATTCGTTCACGCAAAACTAGCATGCCGCATTATGTCCATATATACCTGCCCTCTATGATTACCGACCACCACTAGAAACTAAACAAAGATAACACAAACATTATTTCAAATTAACTCAGCTACTCTTTCCCAAATAAAAGAATTGCCCAAGAGAGCAATCCAATCCATAATGAAAAAATGGTAAGCTTTTACAGAAAATCATCATACTGAGTAACATAACATAACTTATAAGGGGGTGTTTGTTTGAGCTTTATATGTGGGCTATGAGTTTGTTTGATTTCGGCTTATATTTCATTAGCCCCAATTTTCTGGCATATTTTAAGACTTGTGGGCTTATATTATATATACGTTTATTATATCATAATGAACTTATATAAGCCCACAAGTCTTAAAATATGCCAGAAAATTGGGGCTAATGAAATATAAGCCGAAATCAAATAAGCTCATAAGCTTATATGCGGGCTTATGAGCTTATTTGATTTCGGCTTATATTTCATAAGCCTCAATTTTCCGGCTTATTTTCAGATTTGTGGGCTTATATTATATATATGTTTATTATATCATAATAAACTTATATAAGCCCACAAATCTTAAAATAAGCCGGAAAATTGGGGCTTATGAAATCTAAGCCGAAATCAAATAAGCTAGTAAGCCCACATATAAGCTTTAACAAACACCCCCTACAACACATCTATTGAATCATCGAAAATCAAAATCATACAACCCAATAAAAGATAACCACAACAAACATACTACTTAGAAATCAGTATGAAATAAATAAGTTGCAAAATCCTTAAAAATCACAAATCAATGTAAGACTAGAGATTTAGTTAGCTGAATGTTGATACATAGGCCCTATTGTGACATCATCACTATGAGAAAACCTTAAAACTGCGGGTTCATTTGTTTCAACAGATCCCGATCTGAATTATTTGATTACATAGTAGTAGTAAGTAGTTCAAACAATAAAATTGATTGATGATTGGGATCTATTGAAACAAATGGACCAGCAGTCATATAAGTAGAAACTATTCATAACTGAATAAATATCCATCATCAATACCAAGTGTGAGTGAAATTAAGCAAGGTAATAGGCAATTTCTGCATCATAGACATAAAAGAAAAGAAAAAAAAAGGAGTTTGTGGTAGGGATAAGAGATGGTACAAATTAATAAGTGTAGTGGTGGATGGGGAAGAAGAAATAGACATTAGTAAGTGTAACCCTAAAAGCAAAAGCCCATTGGGCTTGCCCTATTTAATTTCATGTAGGGTTCCTTATCAAATATAAGTCATGAGGATTCCTTCACAAAAAATACAAAAGCAATTTTGGCATATTGAGTAGAAAAATACTAATAAGACAGTTGTCTCATCATATGAACATATGTTATATTTCCGTATAGAAAATAAGGGTACCCAAATTAACAAAGTTTCTAGTGAAATATCAAGCCTAGGTGTTCTTGCCGAAAGTTTTACTAAACCATGAGTTCTTCATACATACACTTGATACACCAGAAGTAGATGTGAATTTTTAAAATTTAACCATTTTGGCGTTTTGTTACCTACTGGATAACTCGAGTAAAACAAGTATCTACAACCATAGTGACCAAGCAAATGAACAAAGCGATTGTGATGACATTAAATCCAATGACAACATACATGAATGACGGATCATGTATAATATAATTTTAATTTGCATAAGCATGTGGCGAAACAATTTCATTGTGCGCATGAATCAATACAGCACATTATGGGAAACCAGAATAATTTTGATACGACATTAAACCAGATGCTCGTGGTAGTATTACTGACAGTTCCTTCACCAAAAAATGCAGATTCCACCTGTTTCACTTTTAAGTATTTCCTCAGGGATGTGTATAACCTACCACAGAAGAATGAATCAGTTTAATGCTTGTAAGCTTGTCAAACATCAGCAACAAAACTAGGTCAATTTTGCAAACACAAATGAGTAGATCAATTCTGCAAGAGAACCTTGGTTAAAAACTGAACTAAATGCAGCAAGAGGATGGCTCAAGAATCAAGATAAAACAAAAACATGCTAAAAAGGGCCGCTTGGTCAGTGGTGTAACGAACACGTTCACGAAGCTCAAATCAGGAGTCATTGCTCTTGTAAAGAAGAGATGAACAAAACAAATGCAAAATCAAAAACAAAATTATCAAGAATAAGTATTCAAAGATCAATATATGTCCAATAAAACAGCACCGACTATTTTAAAATAAAATGCTAACTGGCTAAATTACGCTACATATAACTGATAAGTAAAACAATATCCATGATCACCATAAAGAATACTAACTAACTAAAACAGAAAAAACATGTGAACTAGATACTAATAGACAATTGCTTAAATAATTGTCAAGTTACAAATATTACCAAACTCTAGAAGAACTTAACACACCATAGTAAAACCAAGATACCTCCAAAACGAGAAGGAATAATAACATCTTATAACAGCATCACATGTAGAACATATATTCGTTCACGCAAAACTAACATGCCGCATTATGTCCATATATACCTGTCCTCTATGATTACCAACCACCGCTAGAAACTAAACAAAGATTATTTCAAATTAACTCAACTACTCTTTCCCAAATTAAAAAATTGCCCAAGACAGCAATCAGATCCATAATGAAAAAACAAATGTAAGCTTTTACAGAAAATCATCACACTAAGTACCACAAAATAACTTGCAAGGGGTGTTTGTTAATGCTTATATTTTGAGATTTGTGAGCTTATATAAAGGGGTGTTTTTTTCGGCTTATATAGCCGCTTATGTTTCATAAGCTGAGCTTATGAAACATAAGCCCAAAACCAAATAAGCCATGAGCCGGCTATATAAGCCGAAACAAACACCCTCTAAGTTTATTCATAACAAACATATGTAACCCACAAGAGGAAAATTGGGGCTTATGAAATCTAAGCCGAAATCAAATAAGCTCATAAGCCACACATAAGCTTAAAACAAACACCCCCTAACTCTAAGATAAGCACAAACAACATACTACTAGAATATCAATATCAAATAATTAAGTTGCAAAATCCTTAAAAAAAACACAAATGAATGTAAGACTAGACATTTAGTTGACTGAATGTTGATGCATAAGCCCTTTTGTGACATGATTCTGAGGAAACCATAAAACTGCGGGTTCATTTGTTTCCACAGATACCAATTCGTACCAACCAAAAACAATAATAATAAAATTGATTGATGATTGGGATCTATGGAAACAAATGGACCAGCAGTCATATAAGCACAAACTATTCATAACTCAATAACAACTCTCTTGTTACGAAATTAAGCAAGGTAATAAAAACCTTTTGGTTATATGGATGAAGAGATGTGGCTGTGAATGTGTGTGCCTATCTCATTCATTTGGTAAACATATATATATACACCTAGATATTAGGGAATACAACATATTGGGCCGAGCCCTAGATAAATATACAAATTGGGCCTGTGCCAAGTGGCAGTGAAGTGGCACGTGTAGTTTCCTAAGATTCCCAAGCAGGCTAGAGGTGTTCCGGTTATCGGGTTTTTATCGATTCGGTTGATTTTCTTTTTTAAACCGAAAGTCGAATCGAATCGAATTTGAATTTGATTTGATTTTTGGGTTGATCCGAATAACTCGAATTATCAAATTTCTTTATTTTTCATTTTATTATATATATTTTTAACACCAAAAAAGGTTTCAAACTTTAAAAAATGTTTTGTTTATGTTATGAAAGAGTTTTAACGGTTTTTCTTATAAATATATGTAAAATATATATATTTATGTGAATTGATTTTCAGTTCGGTTCGCTTTTCGTTTTGTCAAAATCATATCCAAACTGAAAACCGAATATTTAATTTGGTTCGATGCAGTTTTGACAAATTCGGTTCGATCTAGTTCGGTTTCGATTTCCAATTCTATGATGGGAGCTTCTGAATGAGATCAGAACATGGTTGAGAGATCTCATATTCTTCATAAATCTAATGAACCAATCTTAGTCATTCAATTTTCAGCAAAACTAATAAAAAAACCATTTTCACCCTTTTTTTAGAAATAAAATATATTGCAAACGGTCATCGTTAAGCGAAGAAAAATACACCATCGCGACAATTTTTATTTTTCTTTTTATTTTATTTTTTTTATCTTTCAGTAGACGGACACTTCGATATACTGAACCTTTTTTTTCGAGTTTTGTTTTGGTGTTAAACTTTGCGTCTTGAAAAATCACATGTGATAAGAAAATAGCAAATCACATGTGATTTCTCCATACGTAAATTTCAACACTTAAAAAAAAATGTTGAAAAAAAAGTTCCTCGAAAGTATATAGAAGTATAGATAGATGATTTAGTTTTCGTCGTGATGGTATGATTCTTTTCATGTAACGATTAACGGCTTGCGAGATAATTAATTTTTAAAATATAGTGAAAGTTTATTTATTTAATTTTATCAAAAAATGGATAACTATGATTGGTTAATTTGATCTTTAAAGAATATTATATTTATATTGAACTTTTCTCAATTGAGCATACATATTCAAAAGACTAGGCACATGCAATAGCATTGTCATGTATCAACGTAATAACCAAGGTTATAAATAGCATGAGGCATGACGTGGCGGCATGACCAATTCACGTCTTAGAAGCTATTACGAAGCCATAACGTTTTCTAATACTTGACTTAAAGCGAGACAATATATGAAAATATTTATAGATTTATATATTATATCATATTTCGTATATATTGAGTTTATTAAAAGTGTTATACATAAGAAATTAAGTCAAAGAATTATCCTTGCATGTAATCTTCTTCATTTCTTAAAAAAAAAAAAAAAAAAAAAAAAAANATTTTAGGGGTTGTTTAGATTTAGAAAAGCGAATAGCGATACGCATAATTGACTTGTAAACTTATAACCTTAAGGTTATTGTGTAAACAAGGTTATAAGTTTACAAGTCAAAAAACGTCACTAAAGAGATTTCAAAACTTCAACATCCCTAACTTGTATGTTTCATTTCCATCCTTATTTATAATCGCCACTCTCTACCTACTTTCCCCTCCAGGGAGATGTGGGATGCTCAAGACCCCTATTTTATCACGGGACGTTCGGTATTACTGAGAATAGGACCTGCTCATGAAGCTGAAAAAAAAAACACATTTTTCATCAAAGTTAAATTTAAAAAAGGCGTCACGCCTCGCGCCTTTCACATCACGCCTAAAGCCATCACCTTAGTCTACTGCGTAAACCTGATAGTAACCCTCTGATTTGCATAGAATATATATAACAGTATAAATGTTAGCATTTTTGTTTCACATCTATTTAGCATAATGTAGTTAAAAAACAAGATTTTCTTGCATAATATATCACCGTACTTTTTCATTTGTCCAGTTTTAGCTACTCCGAGTTACTATAAGTTGGGTTTGTGTCCCTTTGAGTCAGCTTGTAATTTCAAAATTAGTATTTTCAAAAGTCATCTTTTATAGTTTGTTTTATGCAAGAAAAGAACACTTACACATATTAATGACATATATAAGAAACAAGATTAGTAAACACGTACAAATTAACCTTGAAAGTATCAACTGAACTACTGAAGTGATCTTTGAGTTGATAAGTATGTCCTTGATGTGATCAAACCTCAACTTGTTCACAACACTAAATGTCAAGAAAGAGTCATTTATTTGATACAATTTATACAGTACATTCTTTATATGTTAGATTAAAAACTGAGAATCACTTACCAATCAACTTTATCTAATTTTCCCTCCAACTCCATATCCCCAATCCAATATCTGGCCTTTTTTAGGTGTAAAACTTAAGAACACACATACAAGGGTTCACTTTCAGTTAGAAATGCAGATAAAAAAGCCTTGAAAAAACTAGAAACCAAACTGGTAAAGATGGGTTTCATTAATATATATCACTGTTATATAACGTTCATTCAACATACATTGTTTCTATGGTTATGGCTCAACAAAGGAGGTACATGTTTAAGCATGATTGAGTGACAATTACCTTGACACGGAAACAAGTATAGTGAAAGAGGAAACTAGATATGTTGCTTACATAGCAGAGGTTCAGCAAAATAAGTTTTGAAGAACATTCGGGTTCAGCTTCTGGAGTGATGCAGACTGACCCACTAGCTTGGCAATTAACCCAATTACACGATCCATGTATATACTGTAAAGCCCGCACCTGTTTTCTAACAGTTGAAGTCCTTTTCGAGCGTGAAGGATTGAAGTCACCCACTCCTCAAACAACTCTGCAGCAACCATCAAATTTCTCATTTTAGTAAGCGGCTATTTTTTAAGTCTAATATGTAATTATGTACTTCAACGAGTAGCTTATGCAACTTGAGATTTTACAGAAGAGCACGCAAACTTGTCTGATTCTACCTTTAAAAGCTCATCGTGCACTTTTAAGATAAAATTTTAGCTAGTAAAGTCGACTTCTAATTATGGCAATTCAAATCCTACTACTTACCAAATTCAATGTTACCAAAGTCAGTGTGACTTCCTGAGGATATTTCTATATAGTTGCCATCATTTTTACCCAAAAATAACATGGTTAGAGAAAACATATGCTTACCTGTTGCGAATCCATCTGTCTTTGACCAACTTATCAGGTAATCTGATACCAAAAACTCGATAAGCTGGATCCTGTCAATCAAGTAGTAAGTAAACATTTGACAAACTAATCATAATCCAAAGCATATGTTTCTTCTTTCTAGCCATATAATGTGACATTGTATAAGATAACCAACTCTCAACCTTCTACATGATTATCAAGAAATTGTCTCTAGCCATATCATGAAGTTTATAGATACAAGCAGCAATGAAATTACTGTATGAGACAGTTTTCGTGTTGGGATATGGAAGTGGAGATGATACAAATATCCGTACATAAGGTGAAATTTCGAGGTTAATAGCCTCAATAAATTGTTTAAAGCTGAATATACAGTTGGGTTGGCTTTCATATCTATGAAAGGTTGGAGCATAATAAAAATGTGGGGAAGTGTCATTCGATGAGTGATTTAGTTTATATTTGTAACTATTTATATACAATAAATAATGCAGCATATGTAAAAGAAGTGGATTTAGAAAAGTAGCCAGATGATGATAGTCGATAACTTACAAAATGTAGAGACTGCTATGTATTTCAGGGAAAGTTGTATCAAATGGATCAAGAAATAGCAAATTTTCAGCAAGTAAAGAGATTCTTTGAGAAACTACAAGAATCACTCGCTGTCCAATACATGGTTCACTTCCGAGCTTACGAAGCAAGTGCTGAACATGGAACTGAGCTTCTGTGTGACTCTGTTGGGCTTCTGCAATAAAATACTTAATTATAAAAGGGTTGAACAAATAGAATTATATACAGTAATCAGTTGAAATTTGATCAAAGTACTAAAAAAGAGAATAACACGTGATTACCATCTCCTTGTAATGTAGTGCACATTGTTCTAACTAGACGCAAAGACAAGCTGCCAATGATCCCTTCAACTTGTTCAGTAATGTTTCCCTTAGATGAGATATTCTTGATTGAATCTTCAGGATAGGACAAACAGAAAAACCTTAAGAAGAAGTAAAATACTTTAAAAGGAATAAACAGGTTTTATCTAAGAAAAACCAACAATCATGCAATTGCAGAATACTCGTTGTTGCTTTCCCAACAACCACATGCCACAGTTTACAAATATCAGTTTATTCTAACAGAGGCTTTAGATATACTTTTAGTATTTGAGATGCTTATGATACGGTTATATAATTACACTGGCATTACATGTTCAATCAAAATAGCGATACAGGATTACAGGTTGATCAAGTACAACACTACAATCGATCCTTGTATCAACTATACAAACACACACAAACATGCCTCAAATTAAGACGAGAAATATATACCTAAAATGAAGTCCACAGCTTGGTGTGACCAGTTTGCAAAATTAGCATCATCTGGCTGCAACAATAAAACAAGCAGAATTTTATGGTTCAACGTAGGACTATGCTCAAACAATCAGAAGGACAGAATGAAGGAAGCTAATTAGATGCCAAACAAACTCTCTTACATTAGATATAGTATCACACAAGTCCACGAGAAAATCAACCGATGCCCTGAGCTGCTCAGTCACTTCATCGTTATTCTCTACCAATACAATCAGTACACACAAATAAATGACCACTACTTATAACATAACTGTAAGTTCATTAGAATACAGAATTCCTATAATATAAACATTTTTGCTTATAACACTCGTACTAATCCATACCAGACAAATACAACCGTCGCGTTGAACCTTCACTTCTCCTTTTCCTTCTTTCTTTCAATCTCACTGCACAACCAATATATCTTATTAAAAAATTCGAGTATAATACAGACACACAATACCAATAACAGTTTACAAATTTACAAAACCTTGTCTGAGGAATCTACAGCGTAACACATCTGTAAATCTACCACCATCTCCTCCTGATATGTCATCATTAGGTCTCAATTCCCCTAAATTATCGAAAAAATAGCATTTACACGAAGCACCGCCTGTCATCATTTCATTATGCATCCCATCTGCAGAACAAAATATACACATCACAATTAAATTAAATTAGCTACAACCAGCTGTTATAAAACTCATTTTCGGGGCCGTGTAAAATTAGTAGCTACAATGTCAGTAACCGAAGCAAGCTGAGCCAAATCAGCCAAAATTCATTTCGGTCAAAGTCGGTCAACTGAGTCGAAAGTTGGTCAACTTGGTTTGAAGTAAGTGAACAATTGCGTTAATCTTTCGAAATATATTTCTAAGGCCCTAAACAACTCTATGGTAATATGAACATGTCTTACACATAACTCCAAATTTATACATAAAAGTTCAAATCCGACTGAGTCCGATTATTCACTACAAGGTAGTAGACCACTCGAGTACATCATATATAGAGTATGTTTGGCAAAACTAGCAATGTCATTTAGGCTATTTAAGTAACATTTAAAATGTAGCGTTTAGAAAAACTGCTAATGCAAAACGCTTGTTGCCAAACAAGCTTTTTTTCATAAACACTAAATGCTCCAAACCGCTCTACGCCAAACACACCTTATATGTAGATCGATATAAGTTATAACAAACACACAAATACATTCATAAGTAGGTAGATATATATCTATATCACTTTTCAAAACATTCAGTGTTAAATCAAGTGACCTAAACGTATATGAATAATTTTTATAAAAGTTAAGCAACCAATCAGTCGTGTTTAATAGTGTATACTTTTTTATAATTCCAAGTGATCTAAATGCCGTGTCTTATAAGTTCATCGACCTAAGTGAATCCGCAAGATTCAGTAACTTCCGAGTATATTACTCCTAAGGTCCTATTCACAATTCTATAGTCATACGAACATGTGAATCATATAATTTCGAAATTCATATATAAAAACTCAAATACATGGCCGATTACTCGGTACAACGTCAAAAACTGAGACGAGTTGAGCCGAATATGCAAAAACATCAGTTTGATCAAATTTGAATCCAATTACTCCGCGACTAGGGCGATTACTTACAACATACATAAAGTCCATATAACAAACACAAGTAGATAGATAGATAGATAGAAATATATATACCTTGAAATTGGAGGAGATCGTGTTGAAGTCTAATAATCTCCAGTTTACGCTCTTTCGCCTGTTTATTTATTTCACAAATCACAAATTAATAATAATAAACTCATTTTATACTTTTTTCTTTTTTTTTTTTTTTTTTTTTGTTTTATAAATTTAATTGGTGTATACCTTTCGTTTCCATTTGATAGCGTCTGAATTGGAGGTTGTGGATGAAGGTGATTGATCGGAAGGTTTGTTGTTGATGAGTTTGGACCGAAGAAGAGCCATTGCCACTGCCAGTTTCAGCTGTTCGTCGGAGCTACCGGTGGCGGTGGTGGTGGTGGTTGTGGTGGTTTGTGGCAGTGGTTGAGGTTGTGATGACGTCATTTTGCCCCAATTTTTTAAGCGCGGGAACTCTGGGTGTTTGGGGAATTCAGGCTGTGATGACGTTATAAGAGTTGATCCAATCCGTTATTTTTTTATTTATTTTATTTATTTATTTATTTATTTTTATCAAAATTAATAAAAAAAAAACCTATTTTTCACTCTTTTTATAAAAATAAAATAACTTGCAAATAGTAAATCGTTAAGCGACGAAAAATAAATCATCGTGATGAGAATTTTTTATCTTTCGGTAGACGGACACTTCGATATACTTTTGACGATTCGAGGGTTTTTTATTGTTAAAATTTGCGCCTTAAAAAATCACATGTGATCTATATATTAGGAATCACGTGTGATTTAAGAAATCATTTGTGATTTCTCCAGACGTAAATTTCACCGCTTACAAAAAATTGTTGAAGAATATGCACTGGAACTGTTACTCCTTTCAAGAATATGGAGGGTGATTTTAATGAATTACCCGCAAATGGTTACATATGATGGATATTATCCAAATTTCTCATGTCTATCACTGGACACTCAGAATGTCTATGCTTATTTCAACCGATGGCCTTGTACCTTGGACTGTTGTTAGTTTTTAAAGCTTCTAATGGTCCATAAAGTAGGTATCCAGTTATGAAGGGTAAGTAAGCATGGTGGGCAATGTATGAAGCTTGGAATAGTGAGTAATGAAAGATGAACCTACTTGGTCCAAGCTATACACTGCCAAGGAGGAAATGGTTGGTACTCACTGCAGGGTGTGTGTTCCCAGTTTGTGTGAAGCCATAGTAAATGTAAATGTAGTACTACTGGTATAGCCTCTGAAGTGAAGAGGTTATGGGTGCCTAGTGAAGCTATTAACCCATCTCTCCTATGCTCACTGTAGGTGCTGGTTGAGCGAGCATGAGAGGATGGTAAGATGGAAATGTAGCTAGATGGTTAAGTTGCATAAAAGGTGAATTGATGAGTGTCTGTTATGACATTGTGATGGAAAGAATAATGTGTTCTGTTCTCAGAAGAGTACATTACCAGATATCTTAGATTGTATTGACAGATATTGGATAGAAGTATAGTTAGTTGTATGCTTTGTTTTAGCTAAGTTTAGTATAAGAATTGGGGACTGTCCAATTCTTTGCATTTTGTTTTTGATAAGTTTTGTACGGATTGTTTGGAAAGTTAATATAATTCATCATTTGTACCAAAAAAAAAATAAAAAAAAAAATAATGTTGAAAAATAAAGATTCTCGAAAGTATATAGAAATGTCTCTCTATATATAGATGATTTAATTCTCGTTGTGATGGTATGATTGTTTTCGTGTAACGATTAACGATTTGCGAGATATTTAATTTTTATAAAAAGAGTGAAAATTTATTTATTTATTTATTTATTTTTATCAAAAATGGATAGTTAGGATTAGTTTATTGAATTTTTAGAGAATATTGATCTATATTGAACTTTCTTCGAGGGGTCACACTTTAATAATTTTTGAAAACTACACAACAAATTGGTACAAATTGGTTCTTAAGAGGGGCAAATTGATTCCGAATATAAACCACCTCCCATTTATTTAAAATCACACAAAATCACACTCCAGGAACGAACAGTACTACAGTACTGGATGTGGGGTTTTGAGTTCATTTATTTAAAAAACAAGAAGAAAATTACAAGAGTTTACAGTTTGACATAAGTTTTGAGAGAAACAATGAAAGAAAAAGAAATAATAGATTGAATAATGACTGCAAGATGATATAATAACCCTTTTATATCAAGGGTTCTTGATATTCCTTCCATTTGCAAGCAGATACTTCATGTTTTGATACGGACACACTTCTAGTTCTTGAACTTCCAGACTTCTTACATCAGGACCTTTAACTGGATTTAAACCTGCAAATACACTAAACCAACATTTTAAAGTTAGCAAAAATACCCCTTGTACTTTCCAAATCCATATTTAGTTTAAACCAATTGATATGATTTAATATTTCACCTTCACAATGACAAAAGAACCATAATTTAGTAGTGAACCTCTTATAAAGATATGATAAAGATACTGATTTTATAATAAGAAAGTGAAAATCCATCTAAATACTGTAGCCCCATAGATGCGTTTTTAATATACATTGTTTTTTTACTATGCAAACTTGAGGGGACAACAGAATTATTATACGAGACCGAGGGATATTTTGGTATAAACTCATATGATTAGACTACTTTAATGAATTTCTTTTATAATATTACCTCTTCCCGCCTTGGAATCCAGTTGTTTGATCTCAAATCAATAACATCACGAACCATAAACTTCATACGTGGGGCCAGTTGTTGGTTGTTTGATAGCTCCGTGAGTCGGCTAAAGTAAAGATCATTGATTCGCTTTGACTTTGGCCCTTCATCGAGTTGTTTCCCAAAGGTGTTAAAGAAATGGCAAATCGCCTCCACATTTTCTTCCTCTGGACAAACTTTACCGTTAGTTCCTAACAGCTCCTGTGGACCCAGCCGTAACTAATGTTAACGACCATCTACTTTTTTTTTAGAGAAAAGAACAATTGTTCAGACATAATAGGGCCAGAGACGAACCTGAACACTGTGATGAACGATCTTTTGTGGGACCATTTTCTGCTTCGACAACTCACCAATCAAACGAATGTTTCCAAGAGTACGGAGTTTAATTATCCTTTCTTTATCTCTACGTTCAAATTCTTGTTCAGGGGAAGTCATTTGCCTTATTTCTGCCCTTAATTTGTCTGCACCGTCAAAAGCCTCTTGGCAATTATTTAATAGTACACGTTTAAATTTGATCTCCTTTCCATCAGGTTCCTCAGATGGGAATACGGGAAGGTTTGTGTTGAGATCTGAACACAGTTGAGCATACATAGGGCAAAATGTTGGCTCAAGAACAGCTTTGTCATATATCAATGAAATGACACCCTAATTTGAGTACGTAACAATATTAGTTATTCCAATTTACATTATAAAGGTAAAATCAATGAAGTATGGAATGTAGTAGATAAAATTACAAACCTTTAGAATATCAGCTGTTGTGATCCCTGACTCGATAAGTTGACCCTTGAGAAGGTCAAACTTTTCCGGAGTCAACTTGTTCAGGATACTGAAAGCCAAAAAGGAAATAACTTTTAAGTTCAGTTTGTTTATGCTATATTCCGGATTGATATAGTTTTTGTAAAATTATTACAAATGTATTAATACGAAAAAGTATTTTTTAGGCTAACCCATTTCAAACAGCTCTACCATTTAACCTTTTTAAGCCAAGCCATAAAAAAATCAATCTTAACTTTGTTTTAGAAGTTTACCCTTTAACTGTCTTCAAGACATGATCCTTGTCAGAGAGAGTCCCTCTTCGAACTACCCATGGCACCTCGGCTTTCACAAGAGCGGGAGCAGGCCCACCAGTCTGTTTCAGTAAATTAGGAATATAAAAGAAGCATATTCAATCACAAATCATAAACAGTTAGAAGAAAAGTTTGTATAAATTATAAAATATGTTACTAAAGAACTCACCCCTTGGTTAGCCGCCTGTCCTCTACCATATTGTGAGTTTGCTTGCCTGTTATCAAACCGGTTAAAGTCCCGGTTATCTCTAACAGCATCCCAAGACCGCTCCTCCACAGAAGGAGGAGCTCTGCCACGCCGGTCACGGGTATCAGGCTCAGTGAAAAGTGCCTGAGGCTGAGCTGGCACCTGCAAAAGAAACTAAACATTATAAAGAGAGAACAATTTTTTATTTAAAAAAAAAAAAAAAAAAAAAAAAAAAAAAAAAAAAAACAGTAAAACAGAAGAGTGTGGTAGTATTTCTTACAGTTCCTTCAGATTTGGTCCAGCTTTGGGTCTCACCAAAACATTCAGTTTCAACTTCTTGTTTCACTTTTAGTATCTCCTTAGGGATGTTTACAACCTAAAACAGTAAAAAATGATAGATTTAATACCTTTCAACGATCAACAACAGAACAAAATAACCAACTAAATGCTTGCCAAAGATCACCAACATAATTATGTTGATTTCTAGCACACACAAATAAGTAGAACCCACATGAGTAAAATGTTGGTAAAAAGAGGTCCTCAGCTAGTAACACGGAGAGGAGAACGTAAGATGATGCTCAAACATACTAAAGAGAGCCGCTTTTGTATATAGAAAACGATAGGCCATTTTTAGTATATTTTAGAAATTGGCTTGAATGAGATATATACAAGGGTTAACATATAAAACATTTTAGACCAAAAAAGTTAAATCATGATTCAAACATTTTAGACCAAAAAAGAAGCTCAAAGCGTTGTTTGATGTATTACCTGCCTAAGTTGTAACAGCTGGTCTCTGGTGTGGCGCAAACGTTCATGAAGCTCAAAACGGGAGTCATTGGTCTGGAATATAACAAAAACAGAAAAATGCAATAAATTAGTAACGTGAAGATCAAAAATAATATACATAAATCAACATTTTCCTAAAAGCTAACAGAGCACAACATTAAGAGCGCCAACTTGCTAAATTACACTATAACAAGTTACATATAAAGAACATGTGAAACTAAATACTAACAGACAAACAATCAAATACTCATCAAGTTACAGATATTATCAAACTCAAGACAAAGAGAACAGGCTCTAGTGAACTCAAAGTACCTCCAAAACTAAAAAAACGTGTTAATCATCTAATAACAGCATCACGTATGAAAACATAAGGAACTCCCACACTGCCTTATGCCATTTTTTCATTTTACCAGCAAAAATAAAATAAAAAATCATGTTAATGATATTTGTAATTAACACTACTATATTTAGCTAATGAAATGTCATTATTACCCTTTCCATTAAGACACCTTTAACTTCCTATGTTTTGACATTAAAAAGAAAACAACCTTGATGGCGGAAGCAAGAGAAGAAGCCCCGGCACAAGCAACAGTCTCAGTGCTTAAACTCCCTTGTGCTCCACCAGCCATTGTCCCTATACCGGATGGTTGGATCTCTATAATCTTCTCGGGAACATGTACGAACCTGTGTTGTAGCATACGAGGACTCGAGACGTCGAGAGGTGTTTAATGTATGTTGAGACAAAATCTGATTACGAGTAACTTGTACATTTTACGTTATGTATCAAGTTATACGTTTGTCATCAATCAAAACAAACGAGACTATATATATTAAATATCGTAATATTTGCTATCACCTTTAAATCGTTACACAAAACAGGATTGAGCATTTGTTAGATATACCTGAACATCAGATAAGTATCGCCCGTTACGACTTCCACCAACAATGTACAACTTGTCATCAACGACAGCTGCAGCATGCTACAATGATAGAAAAATAAGGCATATAGACATAACACAAAGACAATCCTATAACAAAAAACATAAAAAATTATCTAATTCGGCTAAAAACACAGGTCCTAGTGGAAAAGTTATAAGCAAACCTTATAGCGGGCTGATGGTCGTCGCCCAGCTACATGGAGAGCAACCCATTGGTCAGTCCAAAGCAGAATGCCAACTGCCAGTATCTTTTCTCATATTAGCTTCCCTATAGTTCAACGACCTTTATCAAAATTAGAGATCTCAACAATCACTGTAACAAACTTACATTCCCAGAATAAAACCTCAACGTCCTCCGTTTCATAAACTAGTTATATTCTAGTAAATATAATCAAAAATATTCGTCAATATCAGCCTGTGTCTCATTATAAAAACGAGCAAATAAATCATTTCGCTCGAACAAACAAACACTAAAATGTCCTGATTTCTTAATTTTTAATTCATTTTCTAATTAATATTAACTAGATGTATTTTCTTGTCTATTTTTGGAATCCATTTTCTATTCACTCAATCCGATCTATCACACTGTAAGTTAAAACCGTACAACCACTTAACGATCCCGAATATTATCTACATGCCACATATGAAACATCAAACCACTAATTTAAATGCACACACTAAACTTTACTTATTTCAAATATCAATGACGTCATCATTCACTAAACCCTAACAATCTCAAATCACCGATATCACACACACCACACTTAACTTCAAATTCATAATTTCATTCTAACTATCAAACGCAATCACTCAAGTTCACCTAAATATAGCATTACTGCTACATTCACTTAAAAACAACACATCACGCAAACGAAACACAAAAAAAGCTAAAACGCAAGTAATGTTATCGGACTAATTTGCTAATTAAGGCTAACTAGATGCATTTTCTCATCTATTTTTGCAATCCATTTTATATTAACGCAATCAAATCCAGCCATCACATTTGAAGCTAAAACCGTACTACTTTCCGATACAGAATATTCTCTAAAAAAGCACTACAAAGACGCATCATCAGCAAAACCTAATTTAATCTCAAATCACCGATATCAAGCCACAATTATCTTCAAATTCATAATATCACACAAATCTTACTATCTATAAAACAAAAATGGTAAAAGTGAAAAGTCAAGGAAATGAAGTGTGAAAAAAATTAAAAAGGAAATTTTGAAACAATTAATTATGTTCAATTTCAACTATTAATATAATTAATTATGTTCAATTTCAACTATTAATACACATATGTTTTAAAAGGAAACTATTAATACACATCCAAAACCGAGTTGACCCGGGACGCTTCAAACCTGGAGGGTTAACCCGGTTTAATTTGACCGGTTTCTTCGACCCAACCCGTCGAGTTGACATGGTTTATATTGACCCGTTTTTCGACCGGAACGGTTCAACCGGTTGAACCACCCGGTTCGAACCAGGTTTAAAACATTACGTTTAGTCCCAGATCCTCAAACTTTTAATATTTTTTGTTTATAACGCATAAACTTTTATTTATCACTAAAACTATTAACAACTATAAAATCTCGTTGCTATGCACGGTACTCATCTAGTTCAACTAAATATAACATAATTCACAACTTAAAAACAACATATCACACAAAAGAAGCTAAAATTCGAGTTTTATCACGTCAAAAACTGTTATCAAATCAAAATAATTTGCAGTAGGATAAAATGAAAGTAAGGTTACCGGAATCTGACGGTTATAGTCGGCTGAGATTTGATTTGATTTTATATATTTTTATTTGAGTGATGATTTTTTAGTAATGACATGTGAAAGAAGTTGTTTGTTTTGGAAAGTTTTTATTCTTAAGTTGACTTAATTTCTTGAAACTTAATGATTAAGTTTATCAATTTTGCAAGTTTGCAGAATGAAATGATAGTAAGTTAGTAAGGCCGCGTTTAGCAAGGAGGTTTTCCATTTTCTGGAAAACCTAAAAAATAGAAAACGCGTTCAAATTTAGTTTTTTCTAAAAGTTTTCTTGAAAAAATGGAAAAGCTGTTTTCCAAGTTTATAACTAAGTTTTGGAAAACTCCCTTTCTCCATAGGTTTTCCATTTTAGAAAACTCCATCTAAACACTTTTTCAGGTGTTCTCTAGAGAAAGAATAGCTCCCCCATTCTCCAGAAAACTGAAAAATGAAAACTAGGAAAAATTTTCCATTACTAAACGCGCCCTAAATTTCTAACTTTTTTATAGTTCTTGAGATTTTTATTAAGAGAAAAGAAAAGAAAAGAAAGGTAATGAAAAGAAAAGAAAAATACTTCTTTTCATTTGTGTTCTTGAGTATGAGGGGTGGCAGTAATGCCTCACCATACCTTACCATGATTCGTCATTAACCAATCAAATCAAGCCAATACATTTCATGATTCACCATGCTTTTTTAGTGACAACCATACCTCACCATAACACACCATCTATTAAATGTACCAACATTCCAAAATTTATTGCTTTCCTCCCATACCGATTCGGTAATGAAAAGAAAGAAAAAAGCAAAAAGAAGAGAATAAAAAAGGACTGGCCCCNAATTGAAATTGTATGGTTTTTGTCATTTTTTGTTATTGTCTATTGAATTTTTATTTTTCTTATTGCGTGTATTAAACTTTTAAATTTCAATTGTTGTGTGTATTTTGTGACTATTTTACCTTTATATTTTTCAAATTTTGAAAGGTAAAATGGTTATTTTACATGACTGAATAGTCAAAAAATACACAATAATCGAAACTTGAAAGTTCGGTACATACAATAAGAAAAAAATAAGTTCAATACACACAATAACAAAAAGTGGCCAGTATAATACATTTTCAAGTAATTAACCCGAAGAAAAAAGCATCATTTTTCTCTAATTCTTCCCGTTTACTTTCTCTTCTTTCTTCAAAAATTTTGAAAACAACAATTATTCTTAGTTTTCTTTCTTTTCTTTTCATTTTTTTTTTCAAATTTCAGCTCAAGAATACGGCGCCTAATTTAAATTTCAGGTATTCAACTTTATTTTTCTCAATTTAAGATATCCAAGTTATTTTTTGTGCAACGTATGACTTTTTCGACTTTTAGAATACATCGCCGAAAGCTGAGTAGATTAATTAATGTGATGTGATATATCGTATAATTGAGCATTTAAAAATTATGCCGCGTAATCACTTTGAAAAGTTGAAAAAACCGTGTATTGCACAAAAAATAACTCCCGTACATTAAATTAAGAGGGAAAAAACTTTTTGAGTAACTAAAATTAGAAGTGACCTTAAGTTTTTATTATTATTATTATTATTATTTTTTCCTTTTTATAAGTGGAGGTGATTTGCACACTTTTTTAATTGATAGGCACACTCTAATTAGAATGTCTTGACATTTATACCCTCATATTACTTTTACTCATTTTCATCTCTGTAAGGATAAAAATGTCAAAACTAATCTTTATCTATACTACTTATAAAAGCAAAATGGTCAATGTGGAAAAGTAAAAAAGTTAATATGTGAAATGTTGAAAATTTTATTTTAAGTAAGAAATTAAAACCTTAAACATCTGTTGAAACTAAAAAAGGTAAGTTGAAACATATGTTTCAAAAGGAAACTATTAATACACATCGAAAACCGGGTTGACACAGGACGCTTCAAACCCGGCGGGTTGACCCGAGACGCTTCAAACCTGGCGGGTTTACCCGGTTTAATTTGACCCGTTTTTCGACCGGTTCAATCGGTTGAACCACCCGGGTCGAACCGGGTTGCAAAACATTATGTTTAATCCTCAAATCCTCAAACTTTTATTATTTTTCGTTTATAACCCGTAAACTATTTTTATCACTAAAATTATTTCGTTGCTATGCACAGGTCGTCTAGTTAATAAAGATACGTATTATGACTATAACTACACCCTAACCAAAATCAAAACCTCACAAATAGGTCGTTAAACACATTCTCTCTACCAACATCGATTGTGTTACAGGTACATTAATATATCTCATACATTGATTGATTGATAATAAACATTTTATCCAGGAGCGAAGCAATAGGGGTACCCGACGAGGTGCGTATGAACCACATGGAATTTTTCCTCCGCAATGATTTGTGTCAAAAATCCCAATATTTGTTAAATGCACCTTGTCCAAAAATTGTGTTACAAATCTTCTGCTGTTTCAACGAAATGCACTTAATAACTATTAGTCCCGGGTCCGGCGCATGATTTTATCAAATCTATAATCCTTTTTTTTCCCTTCATTTTTGCATGCAGATTTGTATTTCAGTATTTATTCAGTTTCTTTGGTTCCTTTGATTCTAATCTGAGGAATAACAAGATGGCATCAAAATTTTGGAGTAACAATGAGGTTCGTTTCATTAAAAAGATAAAAATCCCATAAAACATATACTGTAATAAAAACAGCTTTATCATAATGTTACTATTTTATACAGGATAATTCAGATAGTGAATCTGACGTAAGTTTCAAGGAAGTAGACTACCCTGAGATATAAAACTACTATTGTAAGTGTGGTGATGCCGCTCCCACTGCCACCACCCTTAGAATACCTCTTTTATACTAATATTGAAAGACATATCAAAGGAACCCAGTTTACTGTTTGCTTGTATAGGTCATTTTGGAAAAGATTTTGTAATCTCCATCAACCAACAGATTTCAATTTTTTGCCATAACATTAGAAAAGAAACAGCAAGTACCATACAACATTGTCTGATAAGACTAAAGATAAAAGGGATCCCCATTTACCTAGTTAAACTTGCGACCAATTAAAGGTTCAGGCTTTCTAAATTAAGTTTCGTTTAAATTATAACATCTACAGGTAGTTCCATACAAGAACAAGAGAATGAAGATAAAACTGATGGATCTAATGGCAAGAGTGTCCACCAGCTAGTCACGATCTGCCTCCTCGATTTCTTCGTCCTCTGGTACACCTCGCATATAGAGAACATTATTACATCTGCAAAATAATTACAGAAAGATTAATCTTTAGCCAAGGATATTTTCCTTAATTGAACACAAAAGATCCATACTTACTAAATTAACAAGCTCAATAGCTTTAACGAACAAGATTATAACTTGAATACTTTTCTTACTAGTCAAAACAACGAGAATAAAACAAAAATAACAAATCAATATAAACAAGATATATGAAATATCACCCAAGTGCAGCGAAATCACAATGTTTCAAGAAGGCAATTCTGCATTTCTAAGCAGTATAAAAAACAATAGAGCACCTAAACTTCAAAATGAAAATGAGTAGCAAAAAGATGAATAGGTCAAGGAATTCAATAATCGATTGAAGTCTATTTTTAATTGCACATAACCTCGTATACATTTTTATCTAATCGAGATGCCAATTTGGCCACCGTCCCTAAACTTTAAAATCTTTTGGATCATTAATTAAGAGCCCTGATAAGACACATATTTCAGAAGACATAATTGAGTTGTGAGTATGTTCTGTTACCTTAAGCTAAGAAGTTGCTATGATACCATGCATTAAAAAAATACAAGAACTAGATGTTTAGGTCTACCTACTACTTAAATTTTCTCCAGGTTGTAGTAAAGGGTAGTTGAGAAGACAAAGTGACAAACTACCTAGCAACATTGACCAGCCCGCAAGGATTTGGTGAAATGTCTAGAACATCATATTGAACAAGTATATCTGGCCACTTCATATTGTCCATGTTATAAATGGCATGGGAATCAGAGACTTTATAATGTCCCACTCAAAGCATTTACTGTTTGCATTTCCACCAATGAAACAAATCCTTCATAGTTCAGTGATGTCACTTCTATGACACTGGCCTCGCCCCAGGCCAACAGTTGCCAATTAGATAGATATGGTCTTAGTCAAGAGGTTGTAAGGTAGCAATTTCATCCCATTAACTAAAAAAAACAGGTTGATTTAGGATAGAGTTTGTCCCTAAGTCTCTAGAAGGTCATATAACCTCCAATGAAACAAGTCCAGCGGACAAATAAGTTAAAAGTCGACAGATTGTCAGAATGTGTTTATAACTTCCTAAAGTGACCTAATTAAAGAAGCTAGAAATATTTTTTATGGTATAGACGTATAGTTCTTGTAATCATATTCAAATTTTATTAGTTCGACACCAGGACAATCTAAAAAGAGTTAAATAAAACGCTGGTGAGCCGACCAGATCCGACACATTTCAGCAAGCAAAAAGTGTCCTAGCAGGTCCAATACTTTGACACCAAACTAGTTAAGTACTACTATACTAGTTCCATACAGCACACTAACGCTTCCTATTCCTATTGGTCATTTGATCATATAAGTATTCCATGATCAAAGAAGCTCAGAATCTTGATCTACTTCATGAGAGTATAAGATCACCTCAACTATTAACAGCCCAAGTTGAGTCAAGGCTGACAGCACAAGTTTCACACAGCGTGAACTACTCTAAAGTGTATACCCAAAAGCATTATAAATTTTATCAGTCAAACTCATAGTTTCCCTAAACGTATAATAAAGTACAACAACTCAAGCATACCTGATTAGAATCTCTCCAATTCTTCCAGAAAACTGTCCATCAATGTATTCTTCAGTGTTCGCCAACTGGAAAAATAAACAGTTCTATTAGAGGCACGGAATATAGTTGATATACATAAGACTTTCAAACTTCTATATTTACAGAGAAAATGTGTTGAAACAAAAAACTTAATCTTTTTTGCTTTTAATCATAGGCGATGAAAAGATGACCTGTAGGAGGCTCATCTACCATGATAACAAGATGCAATCCAATTCCCTAGTACAAAACTTGAGGTGGCAATTCAACGCATTTACTTAGAAAATAGATCAAGTTGAGTTTTATCTCTAACGAGTCAATAACAGCCGAAAGTGTATTTTTAACGCCTACAAATTCCTAAATCACGTTATGTGACAATATAAAGCTTTTGAAATATATAATTACCAAAAATTTGAGACAAAAAAGAAACCCAACCTACAAGTTCGACTTAAATCCAATTTCACATGCTACCCAACCCGCACAACCCGCCTGTTTTGTCACCTTAAGAAAGCAAACTGACAAAATACAATACCAAAGACTCACTAATTCACTATCAAAAAAACACATATGCATTTAAGCACTAACAATAAGGCACAGTGCAAACATTACAACTAATGAACACAAAAGCAAACAAGATGAGTGTTTACCTGCAAGTTCATGTAGGAATCGACAGAGACAAGATAACCTTTGTACTCCATTCCCCATTTGAGCTTGACGATGACAGGCTTCCCAGTCAAGTTGTTCAGGAAGGGTTTCGGGTTAACTGGTATGGTCTGCAATGCTCAAACAAATTAGTCCCTCGATTAATAAACCATCAACATATAAACCAATTCTTGGAAAACTAATCTAAAGACCAGCAAAAATAAAAACAGTTTTTACTCCTGTACTCGTTGTCGAGAATCTTAGGGGGTGTTTGTTTCAGCTTATATAGCCGGTTTATGGCTTACTTGGTTTTGGGCTTATGTTTCTTAAATCATAAGCTCACCTTTTGTGGCTTATTATGAAACTTTTCAGCTTATATAAGCTTATTATGACAAAAAGTTTCAAAATAAGCCCCAAAAAGTGAGCTTACGAAACATAAGCCCAAAAACCAAATAAGTCATAAGCCAGCTATATAAGCCAAAACAAACACTCCCTTAAACATGCCAGTGAAGAAAACAAACACAGCATTCTAAATTTAGTAACCTTCAACCTAATTTAACTACTTAAACAAACTTTCATTAAAATTAACGAATCTAAGTTAAAAACTCAATACGATTATATGAAAAGGATAAATCAATAGTTAATGAATAAAAAAAAGGACTACTTACGGCCATTAACGATTGCAGCTGGGACAAAGAGGGTTTTAGGGCTTTTCTTTTAAGGGCGCGTTTGAATCAAAAAACTTTCTTTTATTTAATGATTTTTTGTCGGTCATATATATTCATTCATTCATTTTTTTTTTTTATTATTTTTTTTTCTATTTTTGTTTACTTTTTTATTTCAACCAAATACATAAAACCTATTAAACACACTAGACGAGTACCCGTGCACAGCAACGACATTTTATAGCTGCAGATAGTTGTAACGATAAAAAATTGTTAGGGGTTATAAACGAAAAATAATAAAAGTTTGAGGATTTGAGGATTAAACATAATGTTTAGAAACTCGGTTCGACCGGTTGAACCGATTCCGATAAAAAACGAGTCAAATAAAATTGGTTTTTATATTTTCGAAACCCGGTTAGACCCGAAAATTGGTTTTGTATATTTTCCTTGAAAATTGTGGTGTAAGCTTAGACTAATCTACTATCTATATAAAACAAGGTTTTCTAAACTCATCTCCTCCCCAAAAATCTTCTAAATTCGCCATGTGGCATTTAGCCCTATCCAATGGTCCTGCTTACTTTGAATTCTAAGAAAGTCAATGCAATGAAAAATTGGGCGGAAAGCCTATTCGGCCTTTCATTTGCTACAACTGATAAAAAAAAGCACACACACATTTCTCTCATTAATTCTCTCAAGAAATCCCCAAAACAATAACCCTAAACAATAATCCCCGATTTAAGATCAAATACATAAACAATTAATTGAATCCTTACTGATTATCAAACAAAATCAAAATCCCTAATCTAAAATCCTCAATTCAATGAATCAAAAAACCGAACACAATCGGGAAAAAACCCTAATCGAAATAAACTCATTTGATCCGCTCCTCCTAACTGATTCCGGAAAAAAAACACAAGCAACAATTCCTGTCACCATTTCACTATTCAATCTAATCACTTCATCATATTCCAAAATCAATTGAAATGGGACCAATATTTGGGATAGATTAAGAACACTGAACATATCAATGTATCAGTGGAAGTGGTTTGCTGTTGATTATAATTTTGGTTTTGTATTAGGGATTATAAGGTACCTTTTTCCGATTGATTAGGTGTAACTATTATTGACGGCAAATTATTCCGGTGACCAAATTGGCGTCAACTATTTTCTGGCCAACATGAGTGGTGTTAATGTTAAGCGTGCACGAATTACAGGTTATTCATCTTATTTGATACAATTTTTTTTTTGTCAATTACATTTTTTTTTGATGATTTTAATTTTCATGTTTTTTTTTATTATTATTATAATTCTTTTTAATCATTTTTTGCCAAGCTGGATTATGCTAATGTTCATGTTTGTTGATTATTATGATTTTTGTTTAACATGGTATCTCTTATCAATTTTACATTTTTACATCTTCGTGTTTATTGTTGATGATGATGATTTTCCGACCAATAATTTAAAGCTGAATCATTTCAAAATCGGATATCAATTAATAACCATATTTGATTTTTAAAATTTAAAATTGTATACTTTAAAAAAAAATTAAAAATTTATCATATCCATAAATTTGTAGCAAAAATGCATAAGTTTTAAAAGGTTACCGAAAATAAAGCTAAACTTTAATTTTTTTGAAACTGAAATATCAATTCCTAAATTATAGTCGGATATGAATCAATTAGTGATGGTGGTCATTTATCATCAAGTTCTTCAAAAACTAAA
This sequence comes from Artemisia annua, assembly GCA_014162995.1. NCBI lineage: Eukaryota > Viridiplantae > Streptophyta > Magnoliopsida > Asterales > Asteraceae > Artemisia > Artemisia annua. The sequence goes on from LBNU01023379.1 coordinate 35,957, forward strand.
AAGAAATCATCGAAATGCAATAATCATGAAACTATTTTGTTTTATTGGTTTTTTATGCTCTGAATTCTTGATTATATTGTTTAATTGTTAACAAATCTGTTCACATTTTATAGATCAGTTTGCACCGAATTAGTGGTTATATGAACTTGAAACAGCAAAGATACTTGAGCTTTGTGACTCACCAACACAAAATACTAAGGTAAGTCAGTAGCAAAGATGACAAAATAATTTGTTAGCTTTTGCATAATATAATCTAATTATATCTTACAATTCCATTTTGTTGATAAATACTTGTGCAGCGGACAGAATCGTTCAGCTACTCGAGGTAAGCGTTCTTATTAATTTTTTATGTGGTTGGACTATTGCATACTAGATATAGATTATGGTTTCAGTTATACCAATCCTTTCCAATCTGCTATGCCAATATCAGGCATCATGTCAGCGGTTTCGCCATCGGTACAGACAATTTATCATACATTAGATGGTTCATATTTGTGCGGGTAAGACCAGTTTTCAGTATTATTAATAGCAGTTGTAGTGCTATTTGCATATATCCTTGGTTGTATTCATTTTTCGTATTTTATATCCATTGCAGCCATTGATTACAGTCATATGTGTACGATTAAGGCGCATTTTGCCAGAAACAACAAAGACCTAAAGTCTGTAAACCAAACAAAATCCAGGTTCCAAACACGTCGTTCAAGGTCGAGCCTGCTGTGAAGCGAACATGGCATGATGTTCTTTGTCGCATAAGCAAGTAGCTCAGACAAATGTCCTGCATTTGTACCTGATATCCAATCAATTTCAATGCCAATAGTCTTGCCATTAGCCTACGCAAATCCTCATTTTTCGTTAAAGATGGCAACCGATTCATAATAGAAGAACTCGCTTCTATAAGTTATATCATCTTTTGTTCATCTGTTCATTATATCTCGACACTACTTTTTCATGAAATCGGTCTTACCTATAGTATTGATCATATATACTTATTACAACAGTTGTCGTTAGCTAGAATGGAGATATATTACATGTTAATATGTTCGTGTATTTGTCATATGGCCACTGTTTGAATCTTATTTCTTTTTTGTTTGTTACTTTGATAAACGTATGTTTTATTTAGTTTAATTGAACTACACTCGGACTGAGATTAGTGTAAATTTGTACATTATCATTAGTTAATTAAACGGGCGTATTAGAACTATTGTGACACGATATTAACGGTACCTATTCTAATCTTCTTTATTTTTAACGGCCATGATAAATGTAACTTAATGACTATTATGTTATGTTTTCTATGGTGATATATCTGCAACTTTTAAGTCATTTTATTGGTGGACATATTGCTCATTTGGTTACTTCTGAAATATGTTCTTTTCCATAGGTGGTCGAAAGCATTATCGAACCCACTAACAGGCTATGCCACTCACGCCACAGTTTGAGGCTTTTTCTACCAAGAAGACCCTAAATTTAAGTCCAATTCATTAATACATAGACTTGGTCTCGACTGTTACGAAGGCTGCGTTTGCCATTGGTTATTAGAAGTGGCGATTTCTGGGTGAAACCAACTTGTGTCGGAAAGAAGTTTGCATTTAAAGTTGAAGACTCCAACTACAATATTTCGCATAACTACGAAGTCTACACTGTGCAAAAGATGACAGACAATGATAAATAAAGAAGGTACTGCTGAAAAAACGATTGTCGGAAAAGGTATCTTTATAAAAAAATTATGGTACTTTGCAATTAAGTTTTTGCTTATTTAAAGTTGGTTTGGTTTGGTAATGAGTCAAAAATCATAATTGTTATTTTAGATGTAACAAAATGGACGGGCTGGGTAATGGGTGAAAATGGATTGAGTTAATCCACCAATGTTTTATTGCCGCCTTTTTTTCATGTTTACAAGTTTAGATTGTTATATCTAAATCCAGTTTTATGCAATAAAGTTTAATTATTTTGTAACAGGAATCCACCTCTTCATCATTTGGGACAACATAAGTGAACCTGTGAGGAGTTGCACAATAACATTTGTCGGGATAATTGAAAGTGACACTTTTATAGTTACCCCTGTTCTTTTTCCCTCGGTTACGGCCTGACTTAAGCCCGATCATTTACTATATGTGTAAGGGTAAAATGAGGCACAATATATCATTTGAAAGTTGCGATACCAAGCTAATTAGTACCTCAGGTATTTTGTTGTTAAATGAGACCGAGTAAGACCACTATAGTTTTGTTGAGTTGCTGTGTTCTTATTGTAATTTTTTGTGGTATGTTTGTTTTAGGCTATAAGAAGTTTAATGGAATTAAAGATGGCACTGTTTCTAAAGACTCATGTAACTTTGTAAGTTAACCCGTATGTTGCTTTCCCTTTTTTGAAAGTGTAGAGACTTATGAAAATTGCCTAATCGAATCTTTAAATATCTTTTATGGCAAAGAAATATAGATTAGTGAGCAATTATGGAAAATCTGAGCTTCAATCAAGTGAGACATAAATAATGTATGACCAGAGTTCTGGAGATTATTTCGTTAGTACCTTCTTCGGTGAAACCAGGAAAGCATGTGCCCAGAGATGTATTTGTTGATCTAGAATCGAGTGTCATCGATGAAGCTACGAGTGGAAGCTATAGATAGCACTTGAGGTTTTTCAGTCGTCATTTTAATATTGTTCAATATTTTATGATGTGTAATTTTATCTTATATGCAATTAACATCGTACTAAATGAATTAGAATCACAAAGTTTGTTGCAATTTACATTGTTAATCTATTATAAAACCATTTGTCCTATCTTTCTTTTCTTACAAACAATTTCTTAAAACTAGCCGGCCATCGGCCGGGCCTGGAAGCTAGTTTAGTATATACCTTAAATACATTTTAATTTAAAATTATTTTATAAATTTCCTAAGATAGATAACTGAATTTTTTAAGATAGTTTCTAAGTTGCCAAAGATAGCTAACAAAGGGTAATTTAGTCAATACCTTAATTTCAGTTTTTTCACTTTTCACTTCTTGAGTTTTTGACCATTTTCTCTTTATAAATAGTAGAGATATATAAATTAAATATTAAAGGCCCGTTTGTATAAGGGTATCAGAGGGTTTTGAATCAAAGAATCCTTTAATACTTTGTTTGGTACAATTTTGATTCCACTACTATAGTATTTGGATTGAAATTTTAAAACCAACCTATTTTGGTGGGTTTCTAGGAATCTAACCAATTATTTTTTTGTTTTTATTTGATGAATTTTTTGAGCCACATATTATTTATCATTTTCTTACTTTTTACTTTTTTTATTTCAAACAAAACTAATAAAACTTAGAGAGAATTTCATCTCAATCCTTACAAAACAATCAAATTACATCAATATCCTTACAAATTTTTTAATTACATCCGTATCCTTTTAAAACTTAAAAATTCCCAAATATATCCATTCTACAATTAAACTCTAATTAAGTGTCATTAACATTTAAAACTCCATTTTAATAATTATTGACTATTTTGCCCTTCTCTTCAACACTTTTATCAGTAACAATACAAGACCATTGTACTTAATGCATATATGAAAAGATGATTCATAAAATACCAACATAAGACAACTGTACATAATATTCTCTTGTGGCATAACTCTAATAGGATTTAAAGTAATGATTTCAAATAAAAAAAAATACTCTTTTTCACATGTATTTCAGACAATAGAGGTATTGAAGAAGTTGCGAACAAAAGAAAGAGTATTTGATTTTTATTCTAAAAAGCCATTAAGGGATATATAGTTGTTTTTTCTTCTTAATAATCTACTTAATTATAATAAAACCCAAAATAAAATAATGAAGGATTTGATTCGTATTGCGATGCAAGAATAACAAGAAGAAGAAATGGCTTGGAGATTAGAAGCAGGGCTTCTTTGATTTAGATTTAAGGGGTATATAGGTAATTTAGTATGCTAATTATTAGTTAAATAAGAATATAAAGTATTTGATTTATTTAGTTATAATTTAATATTATTTTTGGATATATTTGAGAATTTATAATTTTTGGCAGGATATTGATGTAATTAGAAAATTTATTAGGATATTGATGTAATTTGTAAGTTTTGTAAGGACATTGATGAAATTCTCCCTAAAACTTATTAAACATATATATAACGAGACATGCAGAACTTGTGCTACGCACGGGCTAAGAATCTAATTTTTAATCGTGTATGCTTTCTGTATATTGGCGAGTGTATACTTAATTATTGTTTCGTCTGTTGTATGAAATGTTTTAACTTTCTTGTATAAAAATTTAAAAGTATTTGATGTTGTTTTGGTTTTGTGGTGTTGTATTTTATATATGGGCTTTTGGTTATTAAGTTGTGATGGCTTTGTTTCTTTTGGCCTATTACTTATTTGCATGATAAAAAAAAATGACTTTATTTCTTTTGGTCTATTACTTAGCCCTACAATACTTGTCCATTAGATGGTTTTTGCATGGTAATATGAAGCACACGAGGTCTATCTAATTGGTCATAGTTTAATGTGCGTTAAATATTTTCTTTATTAAGTTTGTAAGTTAAAGTTTGTGTAATAATGTATATATAATAATGCCACATAAACTGTATAAAAATCGTTACAAACCTTTTTAGTTTCATGTCATTTTATTGTACAACTAACTAGTTATAATGCCCGCGCACGCGCGGGGGGTTTTTTTTTTTGATTTTTTGAAATAATTATTTAAAAATTTTAATCCTATTGTTAATTGCATCTTATCTATATTTTTTGTATTTATCTTCTACTTGTGTTGTGGATAAATATAAAATGTTATCTAATAAGAAAATAATATTTTTTTTTTAAATATCTTATCTATATTTTTTGTATTTATCTTCTACTTGTGTTATGGATAAATATAAAATGTTACTTAATAAGAAAATAATCTTTTTTTTAAATAAAATTATTCTAAATAAGCTATGGTTCCAATTTTTTTGAAATGAAAAATTCCCAATAGGGGTTTTGTTTTATTATATAAAAGATTTCATTGAAAATTAACATTGAAGTCTAACTAATATTAATAAATTTTATCAATAAACTCAATTCTAAATAGCTAACTAAATGAATATTAATTAACACACTNTGTGAATCATCTTCAAATGTACATACTAAATGTGATTTTGGCCGGTTTATATAGGCATGAATTAGGTTAAATCATTAATTATTCTTGCAACCTTTCGCAACCCTTGCACTTCATTTAACCGACTTTTAATTCTATACTTAATGTCATATGATCAATTCGGGCAACCCTTGCACTTCATCTCCTTTCATGATTGTATAGTTATTATGAGGCTGCATTGAATTCCGAGCATTAGCTATCTTGTACTTTATGCAACTACTAAACGACTCCAACTTGTTTCTAACTCTAAAACCTCTATCATCATAACTCCACATTAAATTTAGAGACTGAATCTTATAGTATTATAGATTTATATTTTCTCTCTCATTTATTTCTTTCAAACCGAATACAATTTCAATTCCACTTATAAACTAAATGCACTTAATTAATTTTCTCTCTCATTCTTTTTTTCCAAACATTTCCTAAATCTGAATCCAATTCTAATCCAACTTACAAACCAAACGCACCCTAAGAATGAAAAAATATATTTTTGAATGTCTACTAAACACACATCTATAAATCTATGTAAATGAACACAATTTTCTTTAATGGGGGTGTTTGGTTTGAGGGTTTGGGTATGAAGGAATAACTTTCATTATTATTGTAGTTGTTTGGTTTGTGGGGTTGGTATTAAAAAAATGGGAATCAAACCTTTAAGGGGATGTTTGATTTATATTGGGATATAGGATGGTTTATAAACCCACGAGGTTTGGTGGGTTTATAAACTAATCTAAAGACCAGCAAAGATAAAAACAGCTTTTTACTCATGTACTCGTTGTCGCGAATCTTAACCATGCCAGTGAAGAAAACAACCAACTAACGCAATCCTTATTAGATTCTATATTATACTGTTATTTTTAACTTTCAGATTCTATACTAAATTTGTTATTTATTTATTTATTTGTTTTTTAATAACAAGTCTTATATAATAAGAGATTTTCAAAAAGTAGCAAAAACATGTTTTTTTCAATTGAAATTGAATTAACTAGAAAGCTCCATTTGAAAATGAAGCACCATATTGCTAAAATAAAAGTCAAAGTTGAATTAATTTTGGTTAACATAGGCTAAAATTTGGTTTTGAGTAAATAGGCTAAAAAAACATATGTGCCACTTTTGTTAGAAAAAACTATAAAAAATGGTGTAACACAAAAAAAATAAATTTAGCTGTTCAATTCTATAATAAATATGTACAAAAACATGTGTTGATTTTATAAAACATAGATAAATAAAAGAGAGAGTAATCAATATAACTTTAGTTGTTGGACTTTAAATAAACTGTATGGACTTTAGTGTAAACTTACCGCTTTTCATATATTTTAATACTACATGCACTTTATATTTTTATCTAATAACAACATGGTTGTTCTTATTTACGAATATTGTTATCATTATAGATTAAATTAATGTATATTCAAAAGACTATACATATCCTAATAAAACCAAGAGTTACAATGATATGTAAATAAATACGCAAGATTGTACATATACAAATTACAAACGACTCATTTATTTCTATCTATGATATTAAGTAAGGACATCGGGAAAGTGTTTGTACTATCTGCGTCCAATAACGACTCATGTTATTCTTTTTTAAGTTTAACATGCGTATACATGAATTTAAAAAAAAAATCATTAGTGGAAATATAAATATCAAAATGAAGGCACGAGTTATTGTGAGATGAAAATAAGTACACGATATTGTACATATAGCAACGCCGGATGTAATTATTCTTTAATATTTAAATAAGGGTATTTGAAAAAACATTTTCTTATGATTCATTACGTGTTATTAAACATCCATAATGTCTACAACATGATATCAATTGTTAAACTTAAACAACATTATCAACCTCAATACCATGGAAGTTAAACAAAGTCAAATCTTTTTTCCAAAAAAAATCTATACAAAATATTAGTCGGTGTTAGTATATAACGAAAAATTTATGTAAAAGCTCATGCATGCACAACTTTTACATGCACTATTATTATTATTATTATTATTATTATTATTATTATTATTATTATTATTATTATTATTATTATTATTATTATTATTATTATTATTATTATTATTATTATTATTATTATTACTATTATTATTATTATTATTATTATTATTATTATTATTATTATTATTATTATTATTATCATTTTATTAGAAACTTATAGGATTTACAAGAAATTAGTGGGGAGTCGTGAAACTATCTGAGCCCCCACTCCTTTAACTATAGCAAAGCTAATCCTACTGAAGATATGAATAACAGCACGCGCCCCAATGTTGTTGTTGTTGTTGTTGTTGTTGTTGTTGTTGTTGTTGTAGTTGTTGTTGTTGTTGTTGTTGTTATTATTATTATTATTATTATTATTATGAACATCACTTTATTAGAAACTCATAAGATTTACAAGAAATTAGTGGGGAGCCGCGAAACTATCTGAGCTCCCACTCCTCTAGCTATAACAAAGTTAATCCTACTGAAGATATGAATAGCAGCACGCGCCCTAATGTTTCGAGTCATAGATAACTTTCGGATCCGCTTTAGTAAGATCATTGCATCCTTATCAAGTTCTCCAAGAGAAGAGAATGAGAAGGGGAGAAACTCATATGAAATATCTACACACTTAGCCTCATACTTGAAGCATTTACGTTGTCC
>LBNU01023379.1:64955-88334 GCA_014162995.1 Artemisia annua
TTTCTTGTTAAGATCAGATTTGGTGTTATCCTGATGCTTACGTTTGCCCTTGTTGTCATTATACCTGGAGGAGTTGTTATGCTCCACCATATTGACAACTGATGGACCAGTAGCATTGCTACTCTTTGGCTTGTCAATGTCTTGTACTTTGAGTGTTTCCTCAATGCGCAAATGACTGCCCAACTCAACAAGAGTTAACTCCTCGTTCTTATGTTTCAGCATATGCTTGAAATCTTTCCAAGAAGGAGGTAGTTTATCAATGATACAAGAGACTGAAATAGCCTGATCTATGTTCATCTTGTGTTGTGTGAATCGACCAAGTATACTAAGAAGTTCATTGTATTGTTCCATGACAGGTCTAGAATCGACCATTTTGTAATTGTTAAAATTACTTACAAGGAACTTCTTACTTGATGGATCCTCAGCCATATATTTGGCTTTCAAGGAATCCCATAGTTCTTGAGAAGATTCAACATTCTGATAAATATCAAAAAGAGAATCAGACATACCATTGAGGATTAAACCCCTGCAGACGTAATCATCATTTTCCCATTTGTTTCTTACCCTTATTTGTTCCACAGTAGCATCATCCCCATAATCTTCAGGAATAGCAGAAGTCAGAACATACACCACATTCATACTTGACAACAAGAAGTGCATCTTCTTGACAACAAGAAGTGCATCTTCTTTTGTCTCATAGCAGCAGCCATTGATTATCACTAATAGTTTCTATTGATTGTTGGTGAATTTAGGGTTTCCCAAATCAGGGTGTAGATAATCAATGGTATCGGATATTCACTTGAAATCGTGTTAACACTTTCCAATAGAAACTATTCGACCCTATGCCTGGGTTACACGAATATCTCTATGGGATAAGAACAAGTGATGTTCTTGTTTTAGGCACAAATCAAGAACTAAATCGTATTCAAGTGTTTAAGGTTTGTATGTTGTATGTATCCATGCAGTTATGTTATTACCTCTATTTATAATAGAGATTACCCAAACCCTAGCCCATGGAATTATGTATAATTAACGGCCCATTAATTTTATCATAATAGTTTCCAAAAATAGCAAGAATCAGTGGTTAAAACGAGCTGTACAATTCTAAGCCTAGCAATAGAATCTTAACACTAGCAGCAGAAACACTACCAGCAAAAACAGAAACACTACCAGTAGAAACAGAAACACTACTAGCAGAAACACTAGCAGTAGAAACTCTGCATAACCACTATTGAGTCAGGGTATTCAAGGACCTAATGGGTGTACACTCCGTACCTCCAAACCCATTACCAGGTGTGAATTGATCCCTCAAGTGCACTAAATTTTCCATCATATACTTACCTCTAATGTTATTTTTTATTAAAAAGGAGAAAAGCAAAGGATTCATCCAGATGAAACGAGGTTATCGCCTACGGTTTGTGGAGATCCACTTACATAATAATGCCAGGGAGATCTCTGGCTTCGGAAACAACGATACATGAATAGGCTAAGTCCACAAATTCAAGTAGTTCTTAACTACATATATAGTGGATTATTGTTATGGAAAAAAACTAACAATTTAATATGCGTTTGATAACAGCTGATAAGTAACGTTATTTTGATTCTAAACAAGATTTACGAATCTATGCTCAAGTAACAACAACATCCGGTAATAAACTTAATTCTATTATAGAAAATCCTTAATACAAATAAAGCTTTAAGAGCAGCATGAGATTTGAGCTTATTTAGAACCCAACGTAAGTGTGCTGGACCAGGCGCATGAGGATTCAAATGTGGGTCTATTGACCTAAAACAAATACCATAATTGCCAAACATACATTTCTATACTTGTATCCAACGAGTAGTTCACTAACTAGTAACAATCTAGCAATATTGTTTATAAACATGCTACATTTACTTCTACAAAATTTAAAAGTATGTAGGTTGCCCCAGATTTAAGAACTCAAACTGCGTGATTGTTTGGTGGTGGAATGAAGTTCAGATTGATACAACTGATTCTCATATGAGCAAGATTTATACAACAAACATGCCATGAGCTATGTTGAGTGGCTTTAAGCCAAAATGAACCACAAGAATTGGCGCCGAAAATAAAAACCGTTAAAGTGTAAAACATAACCTGAACAAATACAGTGGCCAATTCAGGAATCCAGGAGTTGTGATCATGTGATGCAACTTCCGTAGCGAGTTTCAAGAGATGCCTTAAAATTCACGGTTTTAATAATTATTACTCCAAATCACTTTTTCACTATAAATTTTTTACATGGAATCAGATGTTTAAAACACGAAGAGCTTGTCAATCTCGACAACAGAAAACTAATCAATTCAAGAGCAGCCAAATCACAAGACAAGTTATTTCAACTCATCAAAAGCAACTAATCCAAATAAGGAAACATTGAAAGGTTTCTAATTTAACTATCTTAAGTCATACAAGTTGCAAACTAATCCAAATTAGTATTATAGTCATTATCTTAATGCGATGTATTGATGCACAAATTGGTGCCACCATGTCACACAGCACAGTAAAATACCTTATCCGTAACCATTATCTATCAAACATAATTGATTCATTTCAATAAGCTATCTATGATACACTTCAGAAGCTCTGATCCGCTACCAAAAAGGGAGTACAGGAAGAAAAGTCCCGATATTTTACCCTTTGTTTCGATAAGATTGATGACTGAACTACTAATTTGATTTCAAGAGAGCTAGTATATCTATAATAGAAGAACATTAAGCAACAAACCTAAGAGTCAGACATGTATAGCAAGTTCCAGGTTCTAACTATGTCAAAACTAATCAAGTAACTAAAATCTTCAAACAAGAAGAAAAAATGAATCAAGAAAGATTATGCTTACCTCTAATGTTATTTTTTATTAAAAAGGAGAAAAGCAAAGGATTCATATTCATTAATACAAAACATATCCATAAAGAAAAGTACCAAAATACAATATCCATAATTCATTACACTTTATTCATGACGAGACCATGTCCCTGGATTCATTCATTTCCTTTGTAGATATCTAACTGCAAACCGTTCACAGCTAAGCATGCTTGCATCCTTGCTCACCTTTTAGTACCTGCATGAATTCAAAACCATTTTAATGATTACATCAGCCTACCGGGGGGTGTTGTATTTTTGTTGATAAACAAACATGAAGAAACAAATAAGCGAAGGACAAACCAACACACCTATGCCACGTTTCGAGAGCAGCTTGAGGACAATCCTTACGCAAGTAGTTAGCCACAAAAGCATCGACAGGTTCACGCTCATATGGTGGTGGTATAAAGTTCAAAAGCTTTAGATTTTTGAATGAGCATTTTTCTTGAACCATCAAGTTATGAGATGTTGAGAGAATCTATAAGCCAAAGATAATAATATAATTATTATTATTTTTGGTAAAGAGACCAGCATTAGAAAGTTGTTCCACTAACATTATAACAAGGTGAGATTAATTGTTGAATTTCAGGTAACAAATGAAGGGAAGTAAGAAAATTGTGTCCATATATAAAGTGAAAACAAAATGAGACAACCTGACAGTTTAGTTAAGAAACACAATCCACTCGGATTTAGAAATAGCCATTCCAACTTAAGTTGAGCGAGGCCAAAAAGTACAAGCAAAAACCGAACAACAAGATATACACTCCGGCAAATGATATATTTCCAGAAATAATGATTTTCTTTCGAACTAACGTGGATTACAAATTCAATCAATAATCCAATTAAAATTATGTTTCGTGTTCCTATTTGAGAACCAAATAAAACGAAAAGAGATTGACATCATCATGTTAAGTGTCTTCCCTTTGTGATGATCAATATACTGGCACACACACTATATCCATAGCCAGATGAAATGAGGTTATCACCTACGGGTTCTAGAGATCCACTTACATAATAATGCCAGGGAGATCTCTGGCTTCGGAAACAATAATACATGAATAGGCTAAGTCCACAAATTCAAGTAGTTCTTAACTACATATATAGTGGATTATTGTTAAAGATGGAAAATACTAACAATTTAATATGCGTTTGATAACAGTTGATAAGTAACGTTATTTTGGTTCTAAACAAGATTTACGAATCTATGCTCAAGTAACAACATTAGTCCTTAGGCCAGATTCTACACCAAGCTTTATAATTTGGCGGATCATATAAACAAAGAAACTATATATTAAAGTGGATGCATACAATACCTCAGCAGTAGTTGGGGACAAATGAGCACATTTAGCCTTTCTTAGGCACTTAAGCGTAGCGATCAGATTGAGCTTCTGTTGGAATCTATTAGGTTCAAGGACTGAAGTCGAATAGAAACAGTCAATATGTATAGTGTCCAGATCAGGAAGGTCAAAACCCTCAACCAACACTGGAACAAGACCCTTAAGCTCAAACACCACAAGATTTGGAGTCACAATCACAATTCTCTCATAAGGAATCGGATCATAAAAACACGATGATACTATTAATTTCAACAACTTAGAACCAACCACTTCGAGGCCACCCAAACCGGTCATTAACATACAATTCACCAAAAACAACTCTTTCAAATTAGGATAACAAGAAAACGGTTCGGCTTCTGCTAACCTAACCCTTTCAAGCCGTAAACTAACCAACCCTTTAAATGTCAATAATTTACCAAGCTCCAACATTCCTTTAAGTGACAAACTACTCAAAACATCACTTGCCCTAAACGATGGAATCGAATGGATACCACCATCACGTTGAGAAGTATCAACACTAAATTTATGAATACCATGTGACAAAGCGTAATCAAAAACCCTATCCATTATCTTATAATCAGTCACTTTAATATTTATACTCTCAATCTTGATAGAACTATCACGAAGAGATAAAACCTTCTCAATGAAAAGATCAAAAGCAGCAAAGCCAAAAGAATCAAGATTGAGAGCAGGAATGATTTTCCAAACATGTTCCCATCGTTTTGATAAGATGGATGTTTGAACTGCCAACTTAGTGTCGACAAAAGAAAGTATGAAGGCTAGAAGAACGTCTGGTAACAGACTGAATCTGTCTTCTTGATCGCCAGAGGTGCTTGCTCCGGCCATTCGTTTCATTTTTGTTTGATGAGGAGATGATGAAAGGAAGTATGTAGGAACTGATATATGTATAACTTTGTTGACACTTGTACCTATGTGGTTTTACATTGACATTTTTTTTTTGGTTTCTTGTATATTAATAAGTTATTTAATGCATATCATATTACACTGATGATATTACAGTGATAATATTACCTGTATTGAAACAAAGAAAAGGTAATAAGAAATTGAAAACATATTCGTTTCATTTTTGTTTGATGAGGAGACGATGAAAGGAGGTATGTAGCAACTGATATATGTGATCTGAACTTTGCTGACACTCGTACCTATGAGGTTTTACATTGACACTCTTTTTGTTTTCATTTTTTGTTTCTTGTATATTAATAAGTTATTTAATGCATATCATATTACACTGATAATATTACAGTGATAATATTACCTATTTTGAAACAAAGAAAAGGTAATAAGAAATTGTAAACATATCAGATTACAGAGATAATATTTCAAACTAGTATAGGAAAAAATAAAACAAATGCTAACAATATATTATATTATTCCTTAGTCCTTAGTAATAAGAGTAAAATACATTGTTGGTCCCTAAACTTGGCAAAAAAACATCATGGTGGGACAAAACTTGGGATTTTCGTCGCCGGGAGTCCAAAGTTGGAGGTTTTGGTGTCAATGAGGTCCCTTGACCCGTTTTCCCTCGGTCAACATCCGTTTTCCATAATATTTTCAAGGGCATAATAGACAACTCACATTTTTTACTTAAATGTAACCCAAGCGAACCCAACAATGAATGTTAGGGACCAGCTGTGAAATAAGAATAAACCTATGACAATGCAACTTGACCACATCTTCCTTGATACGCTATTTATTTTTGCGCGCGAACCAATAAACCCACCCACCAAACCCATATCCACGCCATAATAACCCAAACCCTTATCCAGACCATCACCTCAAAATCAAAAATCAAATCCAAACCCTCATTTCGAGAACTCAACAAACCAACTCAAATTCCAACAATACCATGTCGTTTGGAGCTAATGTTATCACTAATATGCCAGATTATATTAGCAATATACCAGATAATGTGATCACTAATATTTTAAATCGTTTGCCAATAAAAGATGCGGTAAGGACCGATAGCTTAGCGAGAAACTGGAGGTATAAGTGGACTTTGCTCACCGATCTCATAGTTGATGTGGATTTCTTTTATTATTTACCAAATAAGTTTGATGGAAGCATATAACTAGACTTTTACTTCAGCTGAAAGGTCCCATAAGAAGGTTTGTCTTCTCCATAGAGCCCAAAATGTTATATGGACGAGAAGGCTTGAATTAAGAGATTCAGCATTGGCTTTTGTTTTTGTCTCGAGAAGGAATTAAAGAGCTCACTGTTAGAAACTGGTATGGTGAATCACTTACGTTGTCAGCCCAACTTTACTCTTGTATGGAGTTGAAACATCTGGAACTTGGAACTTCATTATTGTACTTTTCCTGATTTGGTATGCTTTTGTAGTTTTCCAAATCTATTGAGCTTAGAATTGTGTTCCGTAAATTTTCAAAGCGGTATTGGGAGTTTATTGTTCGTTGTCCCTTACTTGAGTTTCTGAAAATTAACCTTGCTACTACAAACGAGATGAGACTCATGGAAATTGCAAAAACTCAGAAATATCAACAAGTTATATTTTTCATTCGGTGTTTGGAACCAGACGACGACAACCACAACTTCCAATATCTTTCAGCTGACAAGTCTTTCAAAACTTGAGAAGCTTACATTGGTTTTTCAAGACTGCAAGTAAGACCAATTTGAGTTTTTATAATTCAAATTACAGAATGTTAAGTAATCTCTAACACTTAAGAAATGTAATCTCTAAAACTTACGAAAATTGGACTTTTGTAGTTTTTGGTAGAATCTAATTCCAAAAAGAATGTATTTGTCGCCTTTCTATGCCTCAAGACTCTTAATCTATCAGGAGTGGATTTTGAGAATAATATTATGGTATCATTCATCATTCAAATGATTCGTGGATCTCCAAATTTGCAAATGCTCAAAACCAGAGTAAGTAGAATGCATATGTATCAAATAAATCATCTTAAATTGCCATGGTTGTGCATCTCAATACCATCTCATTTTGTAGGCTTCATACAAGCTTAGTCTTCTACCTTTGGAACTTTCTTCATTTGATTTAAACAACACAATGGGGCCGCTGCAGCTTAAGAGTGGTGTTTCAATCTTTTCCTAGATCAGAGAATGAATTATCATTAATAAAGTTTATACTTTCGTGTTCCCCCTTGCTGAATAAAATTTATACCAGGGTCAGCGATTTGTGTGGTGATGAGACTGAAAATATCAAGATGAATTGGGAGTTGGTTAGGAAGTTGTTGAAACTCCACCGAGCTTAGACTTCTTTTAGTGTAGTAGTTTATGTATGGGTTGAATACCCTATGACAATTAATCTTATATATGGTACTTTTCTATTTCTGCATATGGTTTGATTAGATTTAGCTTCCGCATATGTTGTTGGTTGTGCATATGTTGGTGCTGCAAATGTCCTATTTAGCATTTCCAGTTTGATTATAAAAAGTCAAACCGCAAATGGTAAATGGCAAGAGGCAAATGTCCCATTTAGCATTTCCAGTTTGACTAAAAGTCAAACTGCAAATGTTAAATGGCATAAGGCAAATGTCCCATTTAAGATTTCCAGTTTGACTATAAGTCAAACTATGAATGGTAAATGGCATAAGGCAAATGTTCCATTTAGCATTTTCAGTTTGACTAGGCAAAACTCTCATTTAGCATTTGCAGTTTAGATCAAATGTGGTCCAAAAAATTATAAGGGGGTCTTTGGATATGATTTGCAAGTTTGAGTCTAGAAATTGTGTATGCAAATGCTTTGGTGTATTAGCAGTATACGTCATGTTTGAAGTGTTGGTGATTTTGTCGACAACTCCTAATCCAACGGATAAAGCAAGCGATGAATAGAAGCACAAAGCAAAAACAATGGTGACGATATATCTAATGACTACAGGCATGTAACAAGCAAAATTTGTAACCACAAACTAGTTTGCGTTAAGCAGGTGCCAAGCAAATCTATGGTGAACAAGAACACAAGCTTGGAGACTTGAAGCTCGAGTTCATAAGAACAAGACTAGCACGTCAAACTTGATAAAACAATAAGATTTCCAATAAAATACAACAGTTGCTTTTATGAACTTCCAAGTCTGAACAATAATCGAATTTAACTCGAAAGTCACAAAACTAAAATTTTAAAAACAAAAAGAAAAGTCTCAATAAAAAGTCATCCGTTGCCTCTCGACAACACTCAGAGATGTCAAAATTCATGGTAACACGAGTCCACCTTTTTGTTTTCAAACAACACATTACTATGTCTATTATAACCTCAAACAAAAACAAGATTATACAGTCACTGATTAACGCACCTCTTGTTTTCAACATCATCCAACCACCTTACTTAGAATAGACTTTCACACGCAGCAACATCGGCAGCTTGAGACTCCAAAATACCTTTTCCACTCGAACCAACAACATTCTTAACACCAGCGAAAACCGCTTTCTGAAAATAGTCATCCTCCATTTTCTTAAGAACATCATTCACAACCTTAAAGTCCAACCCACCAGACACCACTAAATGACCCAAGATCTCACCAAAGTTGCTTGGTGCTTTCGGTAAATCAATGGCAATATCATCCAACAACGAGCCATAAGAGATGCACCCGCTTACTAAATCAGCTCGGGTAAGAACTTTCTTGGAAAGTAGGTAATTTAGAAGCTTCGTTAATGGTTCAACACGGGGTGGGATTTTCTCCAAAGCAAGTGTAACGGCTTCTTTAACAAGCTCGGCGTGATATTCCGGGGCTTTTAGTTCCTCCACACATTGTAACGCTTCGTCAAGTATAAGAACACTGAAATATTCCTCAAGTAAAGAAATTGTTTTTCTTTTCAGTTCAGCGGGATTCTTCACCTTCACCGGTGCAGCAGCGACAGGAGCAACAGGAGATGGTGTTGGGACAGGTCTAGAGACGGGGACAGATGCAGGGTTAGCAGCGGGACCGCCACTGCCTTGCAATAAAGCACTCGGCTTTCCACTTATAAACCCACCACTACCCTGTGGAAGAAATTTCTGACTTGGTGATGGTGTTTTCCCAAGTAAAGGTGGCTGAACACCCCTAGGCATCGAGCGGGACCGCGGGTATTCCCAGTCATCGTTTTCAATAGCTGGTGCGCCAGGCATCATGCGGTTCCCGGGCATTCCAGGCATCATGCCACCTGTACCAGGCCGGTTCAACCCCACTGGGCTTAAACTCCCTGGTGCTCCAGCAGCCAAAGCACGACTGTTTCTTATACTTGCGGTTGACCCACGACGAAGCCCCATGTTCTTTTCTGCTTCAGTATGAATCTCCGTAATAGTCTTGGCTTTCACCTTCACAATGACAAAAGAACCATAATTTAGCATTGAACCTCTGATAAAGATACTGATTTTATAATAAGAAAGTGATAATTCATCTAAATAGCCCCACTACAGATGCATTTTTAACATAATGAACTAAAGGCACCAATATATATCCCTCAATTGCATAAGAAATTGTGCGGATTAAGATCTCTCTTTGCTTACCATATGTTGATTATTGGAGAGACTGAAAATGCCTTGAAAGATATATAAGAAAACTAATTCAGCAAAATAAGAAAATAAGAAGATAATCCCACAAAACTTAGTACTCGTAAGTTGCGGATATATACACTTTTTCTTACATTTTAAGGTACTTTGCAGACTTGAAGGGACAGCAGAATTATTATGTGAGACCGAGGGATATTTTGGTATAAACTCAAATGATTAGACTACTTTAATAAATTTCCATTATAATATTACCTCTTCCCGCCTTGGAATCCAGTTGTTTGATCTCAAATCGATAACATCACGAACCATAAACCTCATACGTGGGGCCAGCTGTTGGTTGTTTGATAGCTCCTTGAGTCGGCTAAAGTAAAGATCATTAATTCGCTTTGACTTTGGCCCCTCATCGAGTTGTTTCCCAATGGTGTTAAAGAAATGGCAAATCGCCTCCACATTTTCTTCCTCTGGACAAACTTTACCGTCGGTTCCCAACAGCTCCTGTGGACCCAGCCATAATAACAAAATGTTAACCACCTACTTTTTTTTTGGAGAAAAGAACAATTCTTCAAACTAAGTAGGGTGAGAGACTAACCTGAACAATGTGATGAACGATCTTTTCTGGGACCATTTTCTGCTTCAACAACTCACCAATCAAACGAATGTTTCCAAGAGTACGGAGTTTAATCATCCTTTCTTTATCTCTACGTTCAGATTCTTGTTCAGGGGAAGTCATTTGCCTTATTTCTGCCCTTAATTTGTCTGCACCTTCAAAAGCCTCTTGGCAATTATTTAATAGTACACGTTTGAATGTGATCTCCTTTCCATCGGGTTCCTCAGATGGGAATACGGGAAGGTTTGTGTTGAGATCTGAACACAGTTGAGCATACATGGGGCAAAATGTTGGCTCAAGAACAGCTTTGTCAAATATCAATGAAATGACACCCTGAATTGAGTATGTAACCATGTTAGTTATTCCAATTTACATTATAAAGGTAAAATCAATGAAGAATTGAATGCACTAGACAAGATAACAAACCTTTAGGATATCAGCTGTTGTGATCCCTGAGTCGATAAGTTGACCCTTGAGAAGGTCAAACTTTTCCGGAGTCAACTTGTTCAGGATACTGAAAGCCAAAAAGGAAATAACTATAAGTTTCCAATTTGTGTATGCTATATTCCGGATTAAATAGATCAATTTATAGTTTACAATACTTTACATACGGAGACAGAAACCTCTTTATTCACGATAGGTGGTTTAGGTAATTGTTTTTCTTTCAAACACGTCAAAAAAAAGAATCCACAAAATGCACTTTAAATGCATACAACTTCACAAACCTTTTCAATTAAAAAAAAAAAAAAAAAAAAAAAAAAAAAAAAAAAAAAAAAAAAAAAAAAAAAAAAAAAAAAAAAAAAAAAAAAAAAAAGAAGAAGAAGAAGAAGAAGAAGAAGAAGAAAGAGAGAGAGAGAGAGAGAATCATCGTAATGATATAGTTTTTGTAAAATTAATGCATTTGTAAAATTAATGCAAATTTATTAATTCGAAAAAGTCGAATTTTTTAGGCTAACCCATTTCAAACAGCTCTACCATTTAACCATTTTAAGCCAAGCCATCAAAAAAATAAATAAATAATCTTAACTGAGTGTTTTAGATGTTTACCAACTATTCCGTATTTCCAATTACTAAGTGTGTTTTAGATGTTTACCCTTTAACTGTCTTCAAGACACGATCCTTGTCAGAGAGAGTCCCTCTTCGAACTGACCATGGCACCTCAGCTTTCACAAGAGCAGGAGCAGGCCCACCAGTCTGTTTCAGTAAATTAGAAATATAAAAGAAGCATATTTAATCACAAATCATAAACAGTCAGAAGAAAAGCTTGTATAAATTATAAAATATGTTACTGAAGAACTAACCCCTTGGTTAGCCGCTTGTCCTCTACCATATTGTGAGTTTGGTTCCTGCCTGTTATCGAACCGGTTAAAGTCCCGATTATCCCTACCAGCATCCCAAGACCGCTCCTCCACAGGAGGAGGAGCCCTGCCACGCCAGTCACGGGTATCAGGCTCAGTGAAACGTGCCTGAGGCTGAGCTGGCACCTGCAAAAATATATTAAACATTATAAAGAATGAGAACAATATTTTATAAGAAAAAAACACAGTAAAACAGATGATTGTGGTTGTATTTCTTACAGTTCCTTCAGATTTGGTCCAGCTTTGGGTCTCACCAAAAAATTCAGTTTCAACTTCTTGTTTCACTTTAAGTATCTCCTCAGGGATATCTACAACCTAAAACGGTAAAAAGTGATAGATTTAATACCTTTCAACGATCAACAACAGAACAAAATAACCGACTAAATGCTTGCCAAAGATTACCAACATAATTACGTCGATTTCTAACACACTTAAATAAGTAGAACCCGCATGAGTAAATTTTGGTAAAAAGAGGTGCTCAACTAGCAACATGGAGAGGAGAACGTGAGATGATGCTCAAACATACTGAAAAGAGCCGCTTTTGAATATAGAAAACAATAGGCTGTTTTTAGTATATTTAGATATTGGCTTGATTGAGATACAAGAGTTAACATATAAAACATATCACAACAACAACAACAAGACCCAATCCCGCCGAGGCAGGGATATAAAACATATCATATATAATAATAAAGTTTAATCATGATTCAAACATTTTAGACCAAAAAAGAAGCTCAAAGCATTGTTTGAGGTATTACCGCCCTAAGTTGTAACAGCTGGTCTCTGGTGTAGCGCACACGTTCACGAAGCTCAAAACGGGAGTCATTGGTCTGGAATACAACAAAAACAAAATGCAATAAATTAGTAATGTGAAGATATAAAAATAAGAGACATGAATCGATATTTATCCAAACAGTAGCACAAAACTAAGAATGCTAACTTGCTAACTACGGTATTACATTGCCACACAGAAACAATAACTAGTTAATTATTAAGAACATGTGAAGCCATTTATAGTAACAAACAAACAATCGTCAATTTAAAAATTACCATCACAACTTTTGAAGAACACGCTCAAGTGAATTCAAAGTACCTCAAACTATAAAATATACTCCTACTAAACATCTTGTACAAGTATCACATACGAGAGCATAACCTCGTTCACGGAAAGCTCCCATGCCACATTATGCTCACCATCAGAGAACTCGACCAAGACTATACCAAACTATCTCATATAACTCATTTCCAAATGAACACGCCAATACGAAAAAAATGTAACCTTTTTACAGATAATCATCACAATAACTACACTTACATACAACACATCTAAAACCAACATCCACACACCTTAAAACACAGATATCATTAAAATCATATAAAAATCATAACTTTATAAATCAGATCTCACAAACCAATCTATAAACACAAAAAAACATCTATAAAAGACATAAACATAAATAAAGAATCAGATCCAATTAGGGTTTATGACAACCTTAAAGGCGGCGGCGGCGGAGTTAGGACGAAGGTCAGAAGAACCAAAATCAAAACGAGGAGCAGTCGATGTTCTTCCTCTGTTACCACCACCACCTGGTCTTAAACTCAATACTGTCTGGTCAGCCTGCATACCTTAATTATATTTCAAGAAAATTAATACCCAGTAGCTAAAATTGAATCTTGAACAATACCCACAAATCAAAATTCAATCTTTTTTTTTATAAAGATTGAATCTTGAAGAGAATGAAAGATAGGGTTTTTTTTTTTTTTTTTTTTTATAAAGATATGATGAAAGAGTGTTTTGTTTCTTTCTCTCTCTTTTTGTTAGAGGAGGAGGAAGTGAGAGAAGGTTAAAGAGGAGTGAGTGAAACCCTTTTAAGGTTGGTGTGCGCACTTTGGGATTTTGTTTTTGTGTTTTGTGGGTTGAGTTTTGGTTTGGGTTTTCATGTTTGGTGGATCTTGAGGGGTCTTACTTGTAATGAGTTTTGATGTTTGGTTGAGCTGGAGCTGGAGCTCGAGTTGGAGCTGGAGCTGCAGTTTAGACAATGGCTCTGATGCTCGAGTTTATAATGTGAACTGTAAGCTAGAATTTTTGTTTTATAAAAATATTTGGCGAAATAGTTGTAGTTAACATTTATTATTTAAAAAATAGATAAATTACATCAAATTAGATCAGATATACTCCAAACTTATTTATGTTCATTTATAATATTTTGAAGAGTGCTTAAATGTTTAATTATATACAAGCTTTGCTTATTTCTAAAAGCTCATTTCTATTAAGGGTCCGTTTGGTTTGTAGATGGGTTTAGATTAGGATTTGGATTTAAATGTATAGTTGTAGATTTGGATTTTGATTAGGAGAGAGAAAATACAATTAAATAATATATTGTTTATATTTTAAATGAATAAAAAATTAAAAATTTAAAAATATTGTTTTTTTTAAATAGATAAAAAGATTATTAGTGGTAGATAATTAAAATGGGCCCACATGAAAATAAAAGAAAATGTAAAAGTAGAGGAGGTGGTTGGGAATTCAACACACCCTCAAACTTGGTTTTCATCCCTAATTGTGGGGGCCACTCACACATACCAAACAACTCTTTTAGGCATCATGCCCAAATCCAAACCCCACAACCCCTAACCAAACGGGCCCTAAATCTTATAATTTATAGAAGGTTGCGTAAGCATGTGTACTAATCAAAGCTTGTTTTATGCTAGATTATTATATTAGTTCAATCTCATATAAGCTTGCATCCAAACACATCCCATAAAGGCATAAATTGATGACAATAACGTATTAATCGTACTCTCTTTAATTTTAATACGGAGTTTATAATGCACGTTGATTTGTTGGCTTCTTAAAATAGTATAATTCGACAATACTTAAAAAGCATGACTTTTTGCGTAAAATCATTTTTATTCCAAAACAAAGTTATGTGTACGAAGTTCGTTCCAAAATCCAAGCACTTTGCTACTCTATTGGAATTATTTATGAGTGTCAACATTCGGAAAGTCATCAAAATATTGTATATATTTTGTTTATGCTAAAAAAAATAATAAAAAAAAAAATACTTGTTTGACGGACATTATAAATAATGGTTAGCTACTTTATGCAAGCATGGGAGTTAAAAAATCAAACTCATATTTTATTATAATTATACAAGTTTATCATTTCTTGGTCATACAAAAGATGTGTAGAAAGAAACGAGCGTTAAGGTTTGGCCTAACATTGATGTTTCTTAGGTTGGATTTTGTTATCACAAAAAGAATAGTGAAAGATTCATGCGTCTACCATTAGATTACGTATTTAAGATTTTGTTTATGAGTGCTATATGTTCTTAAAACATACTCCTACTTATACTCTTGACAACAAGATCATCGCAAGTGTCAAAATCAGTAGTTGAAATGAGAAGAAAGAATAAGTGGACTTCAAATGTCAAGTGTAGGAGGATGAATTAAACAGGATATGTTAGAGCATCCGCAATGCATAGCTTTTTAAAAAGCTTTATGCTATTTCAAAAAGTCTTTCAAAGACTTTTTTGCATTGTAACATTAAACTTTTCCAGAAGCTTTTTGCAATGACTTGGTATACTTCAAGCGTTTGAAGCTTTCGTAAACGTTATACAGTTGTAGACATTAATTACAATCAGCTTTTGATATTAAAAAAGTAATATAATTAAACATTAAAAAGCTTTTTTTAATGTTTTTGCATTGTGGATATGAGGATTTATCATTTTCTTTTTGTTTGTTCTTATTTTGTTGTTGAACCTTTAAATTCTCAATAGTGTTTGTACATAGACGTTGAAAATCAATTTTTGAACTTGAATATTTGTTGTTTCTAGAGGGGTGTTAACTGTAGATATGTTGATTGTCTTCTTTAGCATGAGGCACAATCTCAACCTTGAACTTTGTAAAATGTTACTTTGGTCCTTATTATTGTATGTTTTCTTTATTCACTATCTAACTTGCATTTTCAACATTCCTAATTTCATAGGGTTGTTTTTCATACATCCGTGATGGAATGAATAAGGTACATAGAAAAGGTATATAAAATAGCCAAAGTCCAAATGGTATGGAGTGCTTAGACAAGTTGAAAAATAAAAATACAATATTAGAGATTATGATTATTTTTTCAAAAAAGCTATTTAAAATACAAGTTTTGTTTAACAGACAAAATAAAAAAGATTATAGAAAATAATATTTGATAATCTCTGTGTTCATCTCCATCTACATATTAATCTCCGGTTAATTTGGTTAGAAATGTGCTAATATGCTAATTTAAATATGTCATACATTATCGATTGAGCACGTGATATCGTTGACGTTACAATCTTTACTTCAATAATGGAGTAAGCAGGCTAATTTTATTAATAACAATATCTACATCAAAATTTCTGATAAAGTATCTAGATATCCTTTCATAACTCGCGATTATTTTAACAGTTGAAGACTTAAATGTTATACACAATTTAAAGCGATTGTAAATGAGCGAATTAGTTAGTTTCAGCAATTTAATGGTTAAACCATATATGTTTCAACATTCTGATTCCAAAACTTACACCAAAGATATACTGGTCAATGTAGCGTAAGTTTTTATTATATGGTCATCAAAAATCAAAGAAACCTTTTGAACAAACGAAAATAAAAAAGACTAACCAACAATTTTTTTTGTATTATATTAGTCCAATACCTATTTTTCATGGGCTTGAGCAGTTTAGCCCACTTGTGCATCTGTAGTCGCATTCAAGTTTTGGTTGTTTGGCCGAAGTTCCTAACCTTGTTTAAGTGAAAATGAATTCATTTAAATTACCATATACTAATTCGTAGAACAAAAATCAGTGGTGTGATGCACTTATGAGAGTGATTTTAATACTTGCAATATTTATGTAACACTTTAATTACATAGAAGCATTCATCAGTAGTTTCGAACATCTCACCTCTTGTACGCTATGAAACGGTGTTATGTGATGTAACTGAATGCGAAAAAGCTCAAATAAAATGACGAGAAAGTGAATTAAATTGTGTGAATATACGATGAAGAACGGGACTAAAGATGAAACAAATAAAATAACGGTCGGCACCAAATGATAAGGTTTATTATACACATGAGAAGGGTAAATCACGTAACACATGAAAATCTAAAATCATTTAAACATCATACTTTGATCTCTTTTTAAATTAGAGTCGACAAATCTAACTTTATTTATTTTTCTTTATATCCCTTTTTATGCTAAAAGCATGTCAGAAAGTCACACATGATCTTCTTGTCATTTAGAATTTAAATTTGCACTTCGTTCACCTTACATGAATAGGTAAACGAAGAAACGACTTTGTTCGAGTTATTTAGCAAAGTCGCCCTTACTACAACAACTATAACACCTAATCTCACAAGAGCAATATACAAGAAAATTAAAATGTACACAAATCATACTCCTAACCATGGGCGAAAAATTTATCTTATAAATTTAAGTCGATGGCCCGACTATAGGTAAATGACCCCCTAACTTTTAGACATTTAAAGAATTAGAGAAGATTGACATTATTTTATGCACAAGGTTGTTAACTAATGTTTTTTAATTGTCATCCATTTTTCTTATCAAAATTTTAAATTTATAACCCGAACTTGTTGGTATGTGTGATCATTGGAAACCGTCATTGTTTAAGTTATATGACTTTATTAGTCTTGAAAAAATAATATTAGGTCCCTCTTATTGTTCCGTCCCTGATCCTAATTCAAGAAAAAAATAAATTTAAACATCAAAATGTCATATATACCTAAAATACATGTTTTGAACGCATGATGTACAATGTAGTTAAATCATATTCTGGGTAAAATGTCATTATAGTGTTTAAGTTGAGTAAATATGAAATTGCTAAAAGAACATGTAAAAGTAAAAAAGATTACTTTGAAGTAGGGGTGAGTAAACGGACTGGACCGACCGACAAAACTGACCGAACCGGACCGGACCGAGACCGACTACATTCGGTCCGGTCTCGGTCTAGGTTTTTCATAATTTCGGTCTCGGTCCGGTCCGGCTTAAAAACCGGACATTTAGTCTATTTGGACCGAACCGGACCGACCACATTCGGTCCGGTCACGGTCTAGGTTTTTTGCCAGATTCGGTCTCAATTCGGTCCGATTCAGTTTTCACCCGATGAGCAACCTTACTTTGAAGAACTAAAGTGTACACAACATAAGACACAATAAGACACAAGGACTCCTTTGCAACAACAACCCAACTTAAAAAAACCAAACACCCAAACATAGATTCCTTTGTAACAAGAGTTTAACTAACTAACTAAACAAACACATAAACCCTTCCTTATCCCCTCAACCCAAAAACCATGTTTTCACCTTCAATCAAACTCATCTCATCTTTCACACAAAACCCAAATCACAAATTCAAATTCACACCCAAAACACCATTAATCCAATCCCAAAAACCCATAGTTCAATGTGCTAGAAAAGGGTCTAGTTCTAAAAGAACAGGCAAGTCAAGATACCCATCTGAGAAAAGAAAGCTTAAGTCAGTACAAGTTATGGAAATGGATGAAGATGAGAAATTTAAGGGGTTTTGGAGGTTTTTTAAGCTTGGTGTTTTGGTTGAGAATGATCCTGGTAAAGATTTTGTTGATGTTGGGGAGGGTTTGCTTGTTGAGATTGCTAAAGCTCTTAAGTTTCCGGTATTTTTTTCGGTTTTTTACTTTTTTTTGTTAAGTAGTGTTAGTAATTTTTGTTAATTGGTAAATGTTGATTTGTTTAAGGGATAATGTATCACAGAAAGTGTGTTTATGGTCATAAGCCCAATTTTTTCGGCTTTTGAGCTTATCAAGTTGAGCGTATGGACTTAAATAATCCATAAGCTAAAGGTATAAATATCATAAGCCAAAAAAGGGAGCTTATGAGCAATTCAAAATCCAAATAAGCCCATTAGCCCAGAAATTAAGCTAATACAAGCAAAATAGGTGTTTCTTTTAGCTTATTTTGTTTGCCTTATGGGTTATGAGGCCATTTTTTGCGGCTTATTTTTGGATTTTAAGTTATAATAAGCTTGTAAGTGAGAAAAAAGGAGACAAAAATGAGCTTATCATATATAAGCATAACAAAATAAGCTCATAAGCCTGAAGATGAGCTAAAACAAACACTCCCTAATGATTTTACAAACATTGTTGTATTGGAAATTCCTAAACCTCTATAGCTGTTGGCAGCGTTATCCGTAATTTGCTATTGCAAAAGTGTTCTGTTGCATTTTCACAAAATTGAAATGAATCAATGATATTTAAAGACTGTGTTTCCAGTTATAAGATAGTGATGGTACTAAGGAAATGGTGTTGTTAAACATGAGTTTCTTTTTGCTAGTCATTCTTTGATAGGTAATTTGTTCTATGTTTGTGTCCAGGTTGCTTCAATGTTGCCTCCAGAAGCTTTTACGGTTGTGAGGAAATCGTTTGATGCAAGAAAGGTTAGTACATTGCTTCACTTCTTCAAAACATTATCTAGTGAAATGACAAAATGTTCCAAATATAGTTACTCGACTCACGTTGAAAATTTTAAATTTTCAGAGTCAAAAGGAGCCCAAATTTGTGTACACAGTGGAGATGGATGTCGATAAGCTCCTGAGTCTGGAACCTCGAACTTACGACTTTATATCAAGCTTAGAACCCAAAATTGGCGTAATCGAGCATATGCCTTATGAAAGAGCTGTTGGTGATTTAGTTAATGTTATAAATGATAACAAAAAGATTGAGCATGATAAAGTTCCGGGAGAAAATGGTCATAGCGGTTCATTAGGTTCTCATACCAAGTCAAAGATTGCAGTTGTGGGTAGTGGTCCAGCTGGTTTGTTTGCTTCTCTTGTACTTGCAGAGTTTGGTGTTGATGTTACTTTGATAGAAAGAGGGCAACCGGTTGAGAAACGTGGGCGTGATATTGGTGCTTTGGTGGTCCGCAAGATACTGCAATCAGAAAGCAACTTCTGTTTTGGCGAGGTTACACTTTCACATTACTTCTTTTGTATACGGTTATAAGTTTATAACCATGCACCTAGAGTTAAAAATCTCGCATTTTTGCTTATCGGACTAGTGGGTGTTAAAATTGAGAATACTATGTTACGGTATTTTTATCTTTGTTATTTATTATGGACTTATGGTTGACAGGGTGGTGCAGGTACCTGGAGTGATGGAAAGTTGGTAACTAGAATCGGGAGGAACAGTGGTAGTGTTTTGTCTGTGAGTGTACTATCTCCATTTTCGCCACAATCAGTCATATGTTAAACACAACCCAAATCAACCTGTTCATAAGTATATTGGTCGAGATTCGAGAATGCGACCACTGCTTTCTTCAAACTTGCTTGAAGATTCACCTCTATTTTTAGCTAACTTGATTATATTAATCAAAAATTCAGGTTATGAAAACCTTAGTTCGGTTTGGAGCACCTGAGAGCATCTTGGTTGATGGAAAGCCTCATTTAGGAACGGATAGGTTGATACCACTTCTCCGCAACTTTCGGCAACATCTGCAAGAAATAGGGGTGAGTCATATTTATTAATTCCCATTTGAAGAAGTAAACCCTACAGTTTAGTATCTTTCCATTAACGGGACTAATTACTTTCTGTTTTTGAAGGTTAATATCAGGTTTGGAACAAGGGTGGATGATCTGATTGTAGAAAATGGTCATGTTGTTGGTGTCAACGTATCTGATTCAAGTGGAAGCTCACAGTTTAATAGCGAGAAGCTGGGATTTGATGCAGTTGTTCTCGCAGTCGGGCATTCTGCACGTGATGTATATCAAACACTTCTTTCTCATAATGTGGAGCTGGTTCCCAAAGATTTTGCTGTAGGTTTCAGTTACATCTTGTCACGTTTTTTGGTGATTCATTTATTTATTTTTCTACTATAAGTTTATTTGGATATTTGTGATGAACAGGTTGGTTTGCGGGTTGAGCATCCACAAGAATTGATAAACAGTATTCAGGTATCACTTGATTTTTGTTGACAACCTAGTTAATCCGATGAAAATTTCAACATGTGACTTAATAAGTGGTTTAAAGAAAATGTTTTCACTATCTGGGATTGGCTATTTTATCTGGTATCTAAAATACTAGAGGTGACGAGATTGGTGGGTCAGTCGTGTTGAGTAACTGTTCATAATGGGTTTGAATCAAAATGGGTCGGGTTGTTATTTCAAAAAGGAATTGTTGCAATTTTATTCGATATATGGAGGAAACTGATTTTTCTAGACCAGCGTATTAATGGTTTGGCTAAATTATTTGTTATTTGAACACGTAGTACTCCAAATTGGCCAATGAGGTTAGAAGTGGGCGTGGGAAAATACCGGTTGCAGATTACAAGGTTGTTGAATACGTTAAAGGAGAGGGCAATGGTACACCGTTTACATCACAACGGAGTTGTTATTCTTTCTGCATGTGCCCCGGTGGGCAGGTAAACTTATCTATCTATGTTCTAACATAGAAAATCATCCGTTAGACCATTATCTTAATTTTAGTTGTATAAATCCTTTTCAAAACAATTACCCAACCCGCCCATTTTGCCATCTCAAATACTATAACTGGAAATTTCTTCTTTGCAGGTTGTGGTAACGAGCATAGATCCAACTGAACTGTGTATAAATGGTATGTCGTTTTCTCGAAGAGCATCCAAATGGGCTAATGCTGCACTCGCTGTCACTGTTTCACTAGAAGATTTCAGTGCTCTTGGTTTTCATGGACCTCTTGCTGGTGTCGAGTTTCAGGTACTTGTTGATCTTAAATATTCCATCATCGCTTATTCATACTCTATCTATGTGCCTTTCATATTAAATTATTGGTTTAAATGTTTGTACATTTTGAAGAGGGAATTCGAACAAAGAGCAGCTACTATGGGAGGTGGAAATTTTGTTGTGCCCGTGCAAACCGTCAAAGATTTCATGGATAATACATTGTCTGGTAAATTGTTTATTCTTTAACTTTTCTAACTAGTAGAGCTGGCAATTCTATTCTTTAACAAAAATATTAGCTAATACGTCCCCAAATTTCTAGTTTTGATGCGCTACCCAACCTGCCCCATTTGCCACCTGTTTTAACAACTGATTATTGGTTATACTTACAATTCTTTTTTGTATCAGCTACTACTTTACCATCATCAAGTTACCGATTAGGAGTAAAGGCAACAAACCTTCATGAGTTGTTTCCCGTGCATATAACAGAAGCATTGCAGCATTCACTCTCAACGTTTGACCAAGAGGTTTTTTATTTGACCTTGCTTTTGACTAAATCAGCAAACGTTCAATACATTTGAATATCGGTTTTGAAATTTTGCTCTTTTATTCTAGTTACCAGGATTCATCTCCCACAACGCCCTTCTACATGGAGTGGAGGTAATATTCCGTTCATTTATACCATTTTGCGTGGAACCCACAGAAGTTAATATTTTTAGCTAACGCATACCATTTTGATCTTACTCCAGACTAGAACTAGTTCTCCGGTCCAAATTCCTAGAAATGCCGACACTTTTGAGAGCGTGTCTTTAGGAGGATTGTATCCGGTGGGGGAAGGTGCAGGGTATGCAGGTGGGATTGTGAGTGCAGCTGTCGATGGTATGTATGCTGGTTTTGCTTTGGCAAAAAGACTTGATCTATTCAAGGGTGACATTGAGTCGATTTTTGGACGGACTCAAAATTCTGGATTTGCCAAATACTAGAACATAAAATAGCATTAAACTGATAATAGTCCACAAATTTTGATCCTTAAAAGCACATTGTCTTTGTAATGAGTTAGTTGTAACCTTGTAGGTTGTAACCCTTGTTTTCGTGTAAATGTAGCTTCTCTGATTAGTTTATTTAAATTATTTAAAACGTCTCTCGAACTGTTGTACCCAACCCGACCCATTGACTGATTGACCCATTAATTTTTTCCGCCTCAACAAAGTCGAGGAACCACCTTAGATTTTCTTGCGAGTCCCAAGGCCTTTTTTTTGGTAATTAAAAATAGATGGACCGCCTATCGGACCTGTTTTATTAACAGGATTTATCACTATTTAGCGGCTTGGCCTATAAGTTAGGCAAAGGAAAAGCCGGTTGGCGCCACAAATTTATATAAGAAGTTGGTTCAAGTAATATTGTGAAGAAGAATGTTTATGAGGTTAGTTTTAGTGAATCAACATCTTATGGCTTTCTAATTGATTAAACAGAAATGTTGCACATATCTAACATTCAAGTTTTTAAGATTTTGGCCTAATACCAAAATAAAGCATCATACTTGTCCAAAAAAGCTGTTCTGCGTAGCGAACTTTTTTTTTTCCTTGTTTGTGGGTCAAAGTCGACTATTTTGTCCACAAGTGAGTATTTTTCCACCCCTTAACCAAGTTGCAGGTTATAAAACCAATTTCCAAACACCCTCCTCTCAAATAAATCACCAGGAACACACATGTTAAACACACCACCAACATCCATAGTTAACAAAATCAAATTCGTATATAAGCTCACAAATCAAATTCATTGGTGAACCATCGATACTGTGTGTTGCTATTGTTAATGATTAAACATACTGTGGTTGATTTTGATGTGAAGTGAATTGACTTTTTTTCTTTTTTCGAGCAATAGTCCGAGGGAAATACGTCGAGGGGAGGACATTGCATGGTATGCGGATGGAGAAACCATCTTACGGAATGAAGAGACTCCATCGATAGCTTATGCATATGGTATGGTTTATTTATGGTTATGGTCATG
>LBNU01023379.1:90821-121131 GCA_014162995.1 Artemisia annua
AAAATAAATTAATATGTAACATTAACAAATAAAATTTCTTAGAGTGCACGTCTCATCCTCTCAATGAGACACATATCACTTATTCTTTTTGGAAAAATATTTTATCATTATTTATTAGGCTAATTGCATGCAAATGTTTCTAACTTGTCACATTTTATAGTTTTATGTAGCTAGTTATTTTTTTTAGAACTATGTTCCATACTTTTGAATTTGGACTATTTTATCATATAAGATGTTAAAAAAAAAAAAAAAAAAAAAAAAAAAAAAAAAAAAAAAAAAAAAAAAAAAAAAAAAGTATCATATAAGATTATAATAAGTTGTATGTATTATTTGACGATTTTACCTTTAATTTATACACTCAAATTTAACCAGAAGATGAGTAAATCATTCAAATAATACACAAAATTAGTCATATGATACACGAAAAAGATTAAATTTAAAAGTACGCTACATAAATTTATGAGGAAAAAAGCTACATAAAAATATAAAATATTACAAGTTAGATACATTTCTGTACGATTAACCCTCGTTTATTTATCGATTAGCATAATGATGAATAAACTGACTTTCTCAGCTTAGCTCATAAGATTTTGTTCGTTTATTAATTTTAGTATTTCATAGTTTAAATCAACTTGCATAATATTAGACGTCATGACTCATGACTTGGAATGTTTCATGTTTTATCTATAGAAAACACTAGATGGTGTGAACATATGGTTTTAAATGTATTATGTAATAAACTTTCAATAAGCGTTTACTTTTCTTTAACTTCATTTTACTTTTAGACTAGTTTATTCTTTTCTTTTCCACCGAAAAGAGCACGAATATATTGTATCCCAAATCCACAAGCTTAAAATTATAATAAGCAAGCACGTTAGTAGGACCATCCCAATGAATATTAAACAATTTCACCATTTTTTTTAATCTATATACTCTTATAATTATACAATCTTCGTTTTATATATATTTCTTATAATATAACCTACACAAAATCTAATAACAATAAGAATCATATATACCATCCTCATGGGAAATTACAAACCTGTCTCTTTTAGCTAAATAACATTCCTCTCATAATTTGTTTATAAAATTTAAATTTATTATCCTATTTTTTAATCATAAGTTACATAACTATCAATTATATGGACTCTAGTCTAGTAAATGTCGATATTTTATTGTATGCAAATCATTTATGTTAATCTTAGTTTTTCTTCTTACATGCGGCCGACACTTTAACCCAATAAAACAGAACAAATAAACAAATACCGACAACTCAGCTGGTGTTGACGGCGCAAATGGTTATAACGCCGAGACGGGGTTGTCGGTCGGCGCCATAGAGCTATAACGCGCCCTGTGACACATGACACCTAGTGACCTTTAACACAATGTTAGGTAAAAGTGTCTTATAGTCGTATACTCGTATGTGTATACAAATACAAAAAAGAATATATATATAATGATAGATGAAAACCAATGATGTAGATACTTTGCAATGATTATACTTTGGATTAAAGTGTGTCTTGGTGGCGCCAAAAACATTCTTTTTCAACCACCCTCAATCAACGTCTTCTCTTCTTGTTCAAATTCTTCGTTTTAACTCATCAACAGCTCACTATTTGAGTGCCACTTACCGAAATAATCCTCTAGTAAACTCATCGATCGACTTTTGACGTCAACGGACATACTTGTTACCTGGTATGATCACTTTTCAATTTTTACACAAAAAATATACAGTTTTAACTAGTTTGGTCTAATCCTCTAGAGTTCGTCGTACATTTAAATATGTAGTCATGTTACATCGTATGGCCGGTAAGCATTGCTTTTATATTTATTACGAAGTACAAATTTTATCTGAGATGTAAATTTTATCAAGCCTACAACATAAGGCTAATTAAAATATGGATGAAACTTTTAATTTATCTAGTCATATATAGATGAAACTTCTTTCACTAACAAATTTACTCAGCAAGTAAAATTTGACAATATTTTGGACTTACATACAATATTATTACATCAGTTGTACAATTTTAGGCTTCAAAAATTGTGAGACACTGTTAGACGGAGATAAGAGGGGGCAGGTTGGGCACGTGCCCCTCTAGCAAAAAAAAAAATTACAGTGTAATTTTTTAAAAATATATGACTATTTTTGTAATTTGCTCATCTAAAGAACTGATTTGTAGAGTGGTTTTTAAAAGTTTGTTGCACCTCTCGTCAACCCGACATAAGTTTCATGCTTAAACTACCTAGAGTGATAAGAAACAAATCTATAACAAGAGTTAGTTTTGTTTAGGATCTTTCTATTCTAATGTGTATGCTATAGTTAAGGTAAAAAAAAGGGATTTGGCCGTACAATAGCAACGTACTTTTTTAAATGTTTCGATCTAGTACGCATACTATTTTTTGTCCCACTTAATGTAACGAACTTTCATTTTTTGTTCCATTCTACCCAAAAGTTACCGGTTACCGGGAAAAAAGTTTGAAAACTAAGAAAAATGCCTACGTGACATATTTAATACTTGAGTAAATAGCATCGTACTTTTTCAAATGTACCGATCTAGTACGCGTACTATTTTCGTCCGTTTTTATAAGTTTTTATTCGTTTTTATAAGTTTTCATCCGTTTTTATACACGTTTTGATCTATTTTTACACGTTTTCATCTGTTTTCTTACGTTTTCGTCCGTTGTTGCACGTTTTTCCATTTTTGTCCGTTTTTACACGTTGTCATTTGTTTTTACACGCTTTTGTCCGTTTTTACACGTTGTCGTTCGTTTTTGCACGTTTTCGTCCGTTTTTGCATGTTGTCGTTCGTTTTTGCACGTTTTCGTCCATATTTACACGTTTTCATCCATTTTTTACACGTTTTCATCTGTTTTTTACACGTTTTCATCCGTTTTTGCATATTTTGTCCGTTTTTACACGTTGTCGTTCGTTTTTACATGTTTTCATCCGTTTTTGCACGTTGTCCGTGTAAAAATGGGCGAAAACGTGCAAAAATGGATGAAAACATGTGGAAACAGACGAAAATGTGCAAAAACAGAACGTGCAAAAAAAGATGAAAACATGTAAAACAGAACAAAAACGTGTACAAAAGGACGAAAACGTGCAAAAACGGATGACAACATGTAAAAACGGGAGAAACCCTACAAAAATGGATGAAAACTTGTAAAAACGGGCGAAAACGTGCAAAAACGGATGAAAACGTGTAAAAACACACGAAAAAGCGCAAAAATAGACAAAAAACGTGTAAAAACGAACGAAAATGTCCAAACCAGATGAAAACGTGCAAAAACGGATGAAAACGTAAAAAAACCAAATTTTTAGTTGTTTTCGACACACGTACCATATGAGTAAATTTGAGAAAGTATATGGCTATTTAATGGCTTTTACAAGTATATAATATATAGTGGAAATCTAACGTGGCAGCTTTTATGGGGGAAAAAATCTTGCTAGCCGGTTAAACAAGTTTCGTGGGGTAGAATGGAACAAAACTTGAAAGTTCGTTTCATTAAGTGGAACAAAAAATAGTACGCGTACTAGATCGGAACATTTGAAAAAGTACGTTGCTATTGTACGGCCAAATCCCTAAAAAAAAGTGTAATAGATCCACTTTTAGTGAAGATCTCATTTTTCATGTGAAAATGTTATAATAATACTTTTTTTAGAATAGGGAGGTGATAAATCCACGGACTGATTTACTTGGGACACGGCAAATTTGAGAGAAAAGACACTAATACCCTCCATCCTTTATTTACCATTTTGATTCTTATTTTGTCTTTTGATGACCCATCTCGTGCGAAAAATATTTTAATACATATGACATGTTGTTGCTTTCCTTCAAATCTATTCTAGATAACCTTCCTTAATTTTGATTCTTATTTTGTTTTTTGATAACCAATCTCGGTGTTTTATTTTCTTTGTAAATTGTTAATAAATATAATACCTTAAAACTAACTTGTAACATATTTACTTGGAAGATCAAAAACGGCGAACAAGTTAGCATGACCAATTGACCAAGATGATTCTTCGACAACTTTTGATATGAGACAACATGTTACAAAAAGCATGAGAACGCCTCCATCCTCTGTCAATGTCAAGAAGCTATTGCCGGAGATTAAATTACATGATTGATGACAACTTGACACCACTTGCATTATGCAACGAAAAAGGAGGACCTCGTCGATCGTACTATACAAAATTTTAGTTGTGGGTCGCTAGTCTTCGGGAACTACTTATGATCGAACAACAGTTTGAACCTCGACCTCATTCGATACTTCTCGGCAAATTCCGCATATTGATGGGACAAATGAACACATAAATGAACCCCAGTACAAATCTGTGTTTCGACCAATGCCGGCGTAACGCGCTTATCAACATCCTTAAAATTGATGGGATGCAATTGAGTAACGGCCTGGAACTGAGACAATGAAGTTACATGCAATGGTAGTGGTGGGTGATGGCTATAACTTGAGATAATATAGAAGCCAGTTGGAAAAGAAATATGGAGTAGTAAAAAAGGTTTTGAGGACACTAATGTCTTTTTACTCAAATTTTCCGTGTCCTTAGTAAAGTCTTCCGTGAATTTATCACTTCCCTTTAGAATAATGTCCTTTAGTACCGATTTCTGAGAATTAAACACTGTTCCGGAAATCAGGGACAACGATCTGCAAAACACAGACATTACATAATGTAATGTTCGTGAACAATTGTTACTATGCTAAATTACAAAATTTATTGTATCAGGTTTTACATCGATTTTTGTACCTCAAATCTTGAAATCTTAAATTCGTCATGGCATATGTAATATTTTATCGGTCTCTTCTTAGGATCCTTTTACAATGTAATCGAACATTATATTGTGTTTTCAAGTTATATATATATATATAGTTTTTGGATATTTTCGAAACTTGTTATCTTTGGGGGATTATTTTGTTGCAAGTGATAATCTAAACGGTACGCGTATAAGTTTTTCCCTGTTCAAGTTATCTTCGATTAAGATGTATACAACATGACCGAGATATTACTGTGACTGCCCTGCCACGCCTAAAATGTTTACCTAGTGAGGTTTGAAGAACCTAAGACCTTTGTGAGAAATCATGTGCCTACCATTATAACATCTTATGTGTGGTTTCTTTCAAAACGTTGATAATCGGCATCATTAACCGGCCAATACACCCGAGCCCATGAACAATACGTGAGAAGCAGTTTTCATGCTACTATACTAAGGGGCTCGTTTAGAAGAGTGTCCGTCTGCTTTTAGAAATATTAACGCGAAGCAAAACTAAAACAATGTCTAAGTACACATCATTTGGTAATATAAAACAAAAATGCACTCCATGAACATGTTTACATGATACAGAAATATTTCCAAATCTAGACAATGAGACATTATTCTGGCCTTAGATTAAATATAACATAAATATATAAGTTTGTGTTGTTCTATGGATTCAATGAATTAATGAAAATAGACAATGATCTTCTTCAGCACATGGTCTTCCATGTTTGTTTCCATAACTCTTATATGATTATATATACATTATTCCTTCAATATGCTGACTTAGCTTTCTTAATTTATATAAACTATTTGTCTGTTTCTTTATGGTTAAAACATTCACTGTAAAAAAATATATATGCTAAAGTTGACTTCAATTATAAGTCTTTAAGTTGTTATATACATAGATACCGAGTCATGTCCTAAATGATCTCTTGCTCATCATTTTAGACTTTGTCCATATTAATTATTTTCTTGTTTGAAAAGTATACCTTTAAGGCTTCAAGATTGTTATGCTAAAGATAACCGGCTGACCATAACTCTAGCTTCTCATTTTCGTTCCATTGTTGTAGACGGAGTCCTTGAACGAGGCTGCAGGTGGATATATATTCTATATTTATTTTCAGATCATATGAAATAAGTTTTTTTCGTGTTATTAGGTGTAAATGTTGTCTGTAAAGTGCATTTAGTCCTCTTTAAATGATGTTCTGTGTGCTTTAAGAAATTTTGGTGATGTGTTAGGATTCGGGGCGATATTGTATTATAAAGATGCTTGATCACATTAGTTTGTTGCAAGTTTCGAGGGAATACTTATTTTTAGATCTGGTTGTGCCTGTAAAGACTTATGCTTTTGATCACCTTTATACTTTTGTTGGTTATAATACATGTTTATTTATTTGTTACAGTGAGATTGCTGTGAATACAAGGCGGTTTAAAAATATAGGAAATTTTGTTGATCATATGATATATGCTATCAATGTGGCGAAATTCAAATAGAGT
Organism: Artemisia annua; assembly: GCA_014162995.1. NCBI lineage: Eukaryota > Viridiplantae > Streptophyta > Magnoliopsida > Asterales > Asteraceae > Artemisia > Artemisia annua. The sequence goes on from LBNU01023379.1 coordinate 97,091, forward strand.
TGCGTGTGAATCAAGTACAAGAACAGAGAAGAACGATGGTACAAATTGTCAGGCTCGTACCAAAGAAGTCAATTCTAGGTACAAATCACCAACGACACCAAGGCGTTATCCATCCCCAAGCACACCAAAAACAGTTTCAACAAGAACAGCTTCAACAGAAAGAAAACGGCCCACGACACCACAATTACCTTCACGCCCCTCTACCCCAGTTCGTGATACATATGTCAATATGGAACCAGTGGTCAGAAAGGCGGATTCCTTATGGCCTTCACGAACGCGTAGTTTAAATGTTGCTTTCCAGTCTGATTCGTTTTCGTTGTCAAGTGGTAAGAAGGAGAAGCCACCACCTCAGGCTCTTGCTGATCGCACGTCAAAGTTGTCATCAAATGCATCTAGGAAGGCTACTCCTGAGAGAAAAAGGAGTCCACTTAAAGGAAAAAACGCGATCGTTCAGTCAGAAAATTCAAAACCTTTGGAGGGATTACAATCTCGTCTAGCAGATCAGCATCGGTGGCCTAGTACAACAGGTTCCAATATTTTGAATAAAAAAGTCGATGTTCCTGATCATAAGCCTATGAAAACTTTTATTCCACCAAATAGAAATTTATTAGAAAAATGTGCAAGCGATCCCGTGAGGTTAAAATTAAATAACTTTGTTCCTTCATGTTTATCGTCAAGATCTCAATCTATGCCTGCTGCTGTCGCCCGACCTCCTTCACCCAATAAGCTATCTGCCTCAAGTTCAAAAAGGCCCGTAAGTCCAGCTCCTTTTAGAGGAGCGAGTCCTTCTCGTGTAAGGCCAGCTAGTCCTTTGAGGCAACCTTGTGACTCAAACAAGGTTTCAGTTCTTACATTTGTTGCTGACATTAAAAAAGGGAAAAAAGTAGCTGATCAAATAGAAGATGCTCACTATTTACGGTTACTTTACAACAGGCAAATTCAGTGGCGGTTTATTAATGCCAGTGCAGAAGCTGCCTCGAAGTCTCAGAATTTAACTGCCGAGGTTTGCTTCTGAGTGTTTGGATTATTATATGTTTGTACTATATATTTACAAGTCGGGTGTTTTTTTACTGATAAACATGGTATATATCATGATACAGAAATCTTTATATAATGTGTGGAGAAGTACCTCGGAAGTCCGGGATTCAGTAGCTGCAAAGAGGACTGAGCTCGATCAGTTGAGACTGAGGCTAAAGCTTTACGCAGTTTTAAACGAACAAGTAATTAATTTCCCTGAACCATTTATATTTACATTTTTTTTTTATGTGTTGATGTTATATTTATTGTTATTTGTATTGTTTGGTTTAGATGGATTACCTCAACTTATGGCCTTCAATAGAAAAAGAGCACGATCTTTCTTTATCTGGTGCTATTAAAGATCTAGAGTCAAGCACTCTCCGACTTCCTATAACCGAAGGGGCATCGGTATGTCATTTTTCCAAAATATGTTTAGTTAGATTTCATTAGTTGTGGCGAAATTGCCATATTTACATTTCATCATCTGATAGTATAATTTTACAAATTACAGGCAGATGTACAAACTCTGAAGTCATCTCTTTGCTCAGCTATCCAAGTAATGCATACAATGGGATCCTCCATACAATCTACTTTATCAGATGTAAGACTGGTGATGTTTATATCTTAAGTTGTTGGTAGCTTTCGGTAGTTATGGTTACTAATTCTAACTATCTTTATACAGTTGGAGAATTCGAATAGCCTCGTATCTGAACTTGCTACTGTAACGGCACAGGAAAGAGCTCTTCTTGATGAATGTGAAGTTCTTGTGGTTTCTGCAGCGTCTTTACAGGTACAATACTATCATTACCATTGGTTGCACTTGAACATTTTGATTCTGTCAAACATCTTCTAATATACAAAAGGGAAATGGGTCGAAAGGGTCAAACGGGTTGAATGTTGCCCAAAGTGTGTATGGCATTGAAGCTCCTATATCACACCATTATATAACAACTGTTTTAAGCATAGTGACATGCTTATCTTTATTGAAATATACCAAATTAAGTTTTTCTGATTAACCCGCACCAAAAATGCATAATGAACCGAACCAAAAGACATGCTTCATTTTTTCGTACACAATTTAACTTTATTGTCTCCAAAGTGGCTTCATTTTTTCGTAAATAAACACACATCTCAATCATATCTTTTACGACCAAGAACACGGACTATAAATCTTAAAATCATAATGCTGATTTTTTTTTTCTTGATGTTAATTGGTTATCTGCAGGCAAAGGAAAACAGTCTTAGGACACATCTAGTACAACTGAAAAGTCTTGAGTCGGCATGACCACTATATATCTTCACATGCAACACGCTAACCTACCTTAACTCTCACCATCTCACAAGTGTGCCCGGGAGCAACCAATTTTAATGTTACTTTTCCAAGGGGCTTTCGGCATTATTTAGCAACACTGCACGGGATTACCCTTCTATGATCTAGTGACAAAGAAGATATACCTACACACACGCGCATTGACAATATGGCCAACAATGCTGCAATCAAACTAAGAAAAAAAAAATGTGTAAATATTAGTAGATGACAAAATGTTACAGTATCCATCCATTTTAGATTCATCTGGTTGGATTTAGTTTCATCTTTGTTATATTTAACTCTATACTTATTTTTGTCATATTCTTATCAAAATATTTTTATTATTATTTTCCGTGTTCTAAAATATTATTAAATCTTAATCACCTAATCCATGTAATGTTTAGTTTATGTGAAGTTGTGAACCGTGATCTATGAAATATGTAAAGTAAATAAGTAAGCTAATACATTACATAAAAAGAATGAAAATATATTTGCATATAATATGACATAAATAAAGTGATCTTATAATGAATTAGATCAATATTACTTAACATTACATTATACACCGAAGAAAAATTTGATACTCATTTGGAAATGATATTTTGGATTTGCATATAATTTCTAAAAATGAAACAAATCAAACCCATAAGATAACATGCCTCATATTGGGCTTGAAGATAACGTTTAGGCCCTATATAAACAATGCAAATGGTCATAATATTTTTACACAAATCATTCTTCCAAGACAAGAAACAATGTCTGGAGCTGAACCGGTAATTCACTATTTTTGTTTTTTGTACCATTTTCTTATATATGTTTGATGTTAATCTTGGTTTTTTGTATAATTGTTTTAACTGTAACATAGACATATGCTTGTTAGATGAGCAAATATTGGTTTGCTTTTATTTTTACAGTATTATAATTTGTAAATTTGATATAGAATTAGTTGCAGATTATGTAATTGTTTGTCCTAAACGAGACGTTAATTATTTGTTATGCCTTTTGAGTTGTTTTGCTGGCTTAGGGTTACGTATCCTATTGATTATTTGTATTCATATTGGTTATATTGTAAATTGGTTTGCTTCGTTTAGAATATTGTGCGTTGTTTCGGTGTATGAGATATGGATTATCATGTGTTAATTTTGGTGTGTGTTCCTATATGCGTATGTAATTGTCTCTCACATATCACACACTGAAGATTCGCGTGCTGATTTACGTTACCTTGTTGCTCTTTATGTCTGTAAAGAACTGGTTTCGTAAAGTTTGGTGCCATGCAACCGAGTATTTTTACTGTAGAGCAATAATGTTCTTAGTGGCTACTCTTTGTATAAAGAGCACAAGGCATACTCAATGAGTTTGTTTTTCTGGAATGTCACTTAGACCATCCACAATGGTGGACCTTTTAAATAGGTTTATAACATGTTAAATCATTAATTTATAAACTATAAACCTGTTACCACTATGTATAAAAACCTTTTATAATTATTTCAAATGTTCAATCATAACACATGCATTAAATTATGAAAAGGTCTAGGATCTTGGACCTCTTCATGCCACAAACTCACTATGGTTGAAACAAAAGATAAACATTTTCATAGCTATTAGATCTTTTTATAAACCTCTTAGAGCTCTCGGTAAAGTGACGAGTTATCCCATAACTCAGTGTCACGTTAGCGTTAATTTGTGTTCAAATCTTGTAATCAGGGACTTGGGTGATGAATGAACCCAACATGTTTCTTTATGGTTAAAACATTCACTGTAAAAAAATATATATGCTAAAGTTGACTTCAATTATAAGTCCTAAGTTGTTATATATACATAGATACTGAGTCATGTCCTAAATGATCTCTTGCTCATCATTTTAGACTTTGTCCATATTAATTATTTTCTTGTTTGAAAAGTATACCTTTAAGGCTTCAAGATTGTTATGCTGACGATAATCGGCTGACCATAACTCTAGCTTCTCATTTTCGTGTAGACGGAGTTCTTGAACGAGATTACAGGTGGAAATATATTCTATTATTGCAGATTATATGGATTTTTTTTTTCGTGTTATGAGGTGTAAATGTTGTCTGTAAAGTGCATTTAGTCCTCTTTAAATGATGTTCTGTGTGCTTTAAGAAATTTTGGTGATGTGTTAGGATTCGGGGCGATATTGTATTATAAAGATGCTTGATCACATTAGTTTGTTGCAAGTTTCGAGGGAATACTTATTTTTAGATCTGGTTGTGCCTGTAAAGATGTATGCTTTTGATCACCTTTATACTTTTTTTGGTTATAATACATGTTTATTTATTTGTTACAGTGAGATTACTGTGAATACAAGGCGGTTTGAAAATATAGGAAATTTTGTTGATCATATGATATATGCTATCAATGTGGCGAAATTCAAATAGAGTTGCGTGTGAATCAAGTATAAGAACAGAGAAGAACGATGGTACAAATTGTCAGGCTCGTACCAAAGAAGTCAATTCTAGGTACAAATCACCAACGACACCAAGGCGTTATCCATCCCCAAGCACACCAAAAACAGTTACTACAAGAACAGCTTCAACAGAAAGAAAACGGCCCACGACACCACAATTACCATCACGCCCCTCTACCCCAGTTCGTGATACATATGTCAATATGGAACCAGTGGTCAGAAGGGCGGATTCCTTATGGCCTTCACGAACACGTAGTTTAAATGTTGCTTTCCAGTCTGATTCGTTTTCGTTGTCAAGTGGTAAGAAAGAGAAGCCACCACCTCAAGCTCTTGCTGATCGTACGTCAAAGTTGTCATCGAATGCATCTAGGAAGGCTACTCCTGAGAGAAAAAGGAGTCCACTTAAAGGAAAAAACGCGATCGTTCAGTCAGAAAATTCAAAACCTTTGGAGGGATTACAATCTCGTCTAGTAGATCAGCATCGGTGGCCTAGTACAACAGGTTCCAATATTTTGAATAAAAAAGTCGATGTTCCTGATCATAAGCCTATGAAAACTTGTATTCCACCAAATAGAAATGTATTAGAAAAATGTGCAAGCGATCCTGTGAGGTTAAGATTAAATAACTTTGTTCCTTCATGTTTATCGTCAAGATCTCAATCTATGCCTGCTGCTGTCGCCCGACCTCCTTCACCCAATAAGCTATCTGCCTCAAGTTCAAAAAGGCCCGTAAGTCCAGCTCCTTTTAGAGGAGCGAGTCCTTCTCGTGTAAGGCCAGCTAGTCCTTTGAGGCAACCTTGTGACTCAAACAAGGTTTCAGTTCTTACATTTGTTGCTGACATCAAAAAAGGGAAAAAAGTAGCTGATCAAATAGAAGATGCTCACTATTTACGGTTACTTTACAACAGGCAAATTCAGTGGCGGTTTATTAATGCCGGTGCTGAAGCTGCCTCGAAGTCTCAGAATTTAACTGCCGAGGTTTGCTTCTGAGTGTTTGGATTATTATATGTTTGTACTATATATTTACAAGTCGGGTGTTTTTATGACTGATAAACATGGTATATATCATGATACAGAAATCTTTATATAATGTGTGGAGAAGTACCTCGGAAATCCGGGATTCAGTAGCTGCAAAGAGGACTGAGCTCGATCAGTTGAGACTGAGGCTAAAGCTCTACTCAGTTTTAAACGAACAAGTAATTAATTTCCCTGAACCATTTATATTTACTAATTTAAATTTTTGTGTTGATGTTATATTTATTGTTATGTGTATTTGTTTGGTTCAGATGGATTACCTCAACTTATGGCCTTCGATAGAAAAAGAGCACGATCTTTCTTTGTCTGGTGCTATTAAAGATCTAGAGTCAAGCACTCTCCGACTTCCTATAACCGAAGGGGCATCGGTATGTCATTTTTCCAAAATATGTTTAGTTAGATTTCATTAGTTGTGGCAAAATGGGCGGACCGGGGAGGTTGGGTAATGGTTTAAAACGGATCCGGGTCAAAACATGTAACTTTTTGGTACTGGGTTGACCCAAAAGCGCTTTTGTTCAAAATTTTTAGAATCTTCAATACATCATAAGTGTGTCAAACATGTAGTTTTTTGATGCATTGAATTACAGTTTGACCCATATTCGACCTGTTTAACCCAATTAAACTGTTTTTTTTTTGCTTTTTATGTACGGAGTATTATTTTACATTTGACCTGTTAAGCCGTTAAAGTATGAGGCCGAAATTGCCATATTTAAATTTCATCATCTGATAGTAGAATTTTACAAATTACAGGCAGATGTACAAACTCTGAAGTCATCTCTTTGCTCAGCTATCCAAGTAATGCATACAATGGGATCCTCCATACAATCTACTTTATCAGACGTAAGACTGCTGATGTTTATATCTTAAGTTGTCGGTAGATTTTGGTATTTATGGTTACTAATTATAACTATCTTTACACAGTTGGAGGAATCGAATAACCTCGTATCTGAACTTGCTACTGTAACGGCACAGGAAAGAGCTCTTCTTGATGAATGTGAAGTTCTTATGGTTTCTGCAGCGTCTTTACAGGTACAATACTATCATTACCATTGGTTGCACTTGCACATTTTGATTCTGTCAAACATCTTCTAATATACAAAAGGGAAATGGGTCGAAAGGGTCAAACGGGTTGAATGTTGCCCAAAGTGTGTATGGCATTGAAGCTCCTATATCACACCATTATATAACAACTGTTTTAAGCATAGTGACAGGCTTATCTTTATTGAAATATACCAAATTAAGTTTTTTTGATTAACCCGCACCAAAAATGCATAATGAACCGAACCAAAAGACATGCTTCATTTTTTCGTACACAAGTTAACTTTATTGTCTCCAAAGTGGCTTCATTTTTTCGTAAATAAACTCACATCTCAATCATATCTTTTACGACCAAGAACACGGACTATAACTCTTAAAATCATAATGCTGATTTTTTTTCTTGATGTTAATTGGTTATCTGCAGGCAAAGGAAAACAGTCTTAGGACACATCTAGTACAACTGAAAAGTCTTGAGTCGGCATGACCACTATATATCTTCACATGCAACACGCTAACCTACCTTAACTCTCACCATCATATCTCACAAGTGTGCCCGGGAGCAACCAATTTTAATGTTACTTTTCCAAGGGGCTTTCGGCATTATTTAGCAACACTGCACGGGATTACCCTTCTATGATCTAGCGACAAAGAAGATATACCTACACACACGCGCATTGACAACAATATGGCCAACAATGCTGCAATCAAACTAAGAAAAAAATGTGTAAATATTAGTAGATGACAAAATGTTACAGTATCCATCCATTTTAGATTCATCTGGTTGGATTTAGTTTCATCTTTGTTATATTTAACTCTATACTTATTTTTGTCATATTCTTATCAAAATATTTTTATTATTATTTTCCGTGTTCTAAAATATTATTAAATCTTAATCACCTAATCCATGTAATGTTTAGTTTATGTGAGCCGTGATCTATGAAATATGTAAAGTAAATAACTATAAGCTAATACATTACATAAAAAATGATATAATATATTAATATATATTTACATATAATATTACATAAATAAAGTGATCTTAAAATGAATTAGATCAATAATATTACTTAACATTACATTATACACCGAATAAAAATTTAATACTCATTTGGAAATGATATTTTGGATTTGCATATAATTTCTAAAAATGAAACAAATCAAACCCATAACAAAAAAGATAACATGCATCATATTGGGCTTGAAGATAATGTTTAGGCCCTATATAAACAATGCAAATGGTCATAATATTTTTACACAAATCATTCTTCCAAGACAAGAAACAATGTCTGGAGCTAAACCGGTAATTCACTATTTTTTTTTTGTACCATTTTCTTATATATGTTTGATGTTAATCTTGGTTTGTTGTATAATTGTTTTAACTGTAACATAGACATATGTTTGTTAGATGTGCAAATATTGGTTTGCTTTTATTTTTACAGTATTATAATTGGTAAATTTGATATAGAATTAGTTGCAGATTATGTAATTGTTTGTCCTAAATGAGACGTTAATTATTTGTTATGCCTTTTGAGTTGTTTTGCTGGCTTAGGGTTACGTATCCTATTGATTATTTGTATTCATATTGGTTATATTGTAAATTGGTTTGATTCGTTTAGAATATTGTGCGTTGTTTCGGTGTATGAGATATGGATTATCATGTGTTAATTTTGGTGTGTGTTCCTATATGCGTATGTAATTGTCTCTCACATATCACACACTGAAGATTCACGTGCCGATTTACGTAACCTTGTTGCTCTTTATGTCTGTAAAGAACTGGTTTCGTAAAGTTTGGTGCCATGCAACCGAGTATTTTTACTGTAGAGCAATAATGTTCTTAGTGGCTACTCTTTGTATAAAGAGCACAAGACATAATGAGTTTGTTTTTCTGGAATGTAGTCACTTAGTATCATATGTTAAACGATTAATCAAACATGTTGAGCCATTAACTTGATATCCAGCAACCATATAATCATAGTTTATATTACGTATAAAACTCCTATATATGGATACTGTTTTCAAGTTTTGAAGTGTGATTTTCTCTATAAGTATATTAATGGTATAGGATTAGTAACAAAACTTTTTTAATGGAGATTATCTGACCTTTTAATGTATCTTGAACTAAACTTAGCAGTTTAATTTAATAGTTCAAATGTAAGATCGAAGCTTAAGTATATTTTTTAATGGCAATTTTTTTATCACATATCTGAACGGCCTACCTCATACTATGTCACAAATGTCTCAATCGATTATTTAATATTCGTGTGTCATTACGAATTTATTATTCTCTTCATCACAATTATTTTTTGTGCGAGAGTGTAACTATTTAAGCCTCTTAGCTTTGTGTTATAGTATACTAACATTTGCTCAAATACTCTTGTGAGTTGTGGCAGTATTTCAAAAAGAATAAAACCAATGCTCTTATGGCGCAAAAAAAAAAAAAAAAAAATTGTATCTCCACTAGTTTGTATTTTCAAAACCCAGTGTAGCAATTTGTATTATTTACTTTGTGTTCACTATACCAAAAGAGATTAGCCACTTTTAGATGATCAGAATGTTTTTGTTTAGTGATACAAGAGGGACATATAAACCAACAAGTTGTAGCATAAGTCTTTATTGTGTCAAAGTATTGATTCGAACATATGTGAACTATGTGAGATTGTAGAAGTTTTGGATGTGTAAAATAATTTAGTTGTTGAGAAAAAAAAAATCTAAATATATATATGTAATATGGAAGAAAGTACCTTTTTATTCATCTAAAAAATATTTCTTATTTTCTTTTCGCCTTTGATCTTGATACTTTAAACACTTCCTTTTACAAAATATCCAATGAGTACTACTGAATATCAAATGTGATATAAAAGAAACGAACATATACATACTAATATTGTGTTCTGATATCTTATGGTTAAATGTGTTATTAATTTGCAGAGTTGTGGAACCAAGTATTGTGGATGTTCCAAGAAGAAAAGTGCAGATGAACCCAAAGCTGAAGACCAGCGGAAAAATGAAGAACAGCCCATGTTGTGCAAGTCATGTAATGAAGATGTTAACCAGAAACCGAAATTGTGCACGTCATGTAATGAAGATGTTAACCAGAAACCGAAATTATTGTGCACGTCATGTAATGAAGAAGTTAACGAGAAACCGAAATTATTGTGCATGTCATGTAAAATAGAAAGGAAAAGCTTAATTAAGCAGCAAAAATTTATTGCTGATCATAAATGTGAAAAAGCTGAAGTTGCTAAACTTGATCCATCTGTATGTCGGGATAAACATTGCAAAGATCACTGGAAGAAACCGGTAGTCAAACCATCATCTATCGAGATTGCACTACCACCAATGATGCCACCACCACCATCACCAATCTTTTATCACCAACGACCACCAATGATGCCACCATTTTATCACCCAAATAGGCCTATGTATCCTCCACTGCCACTACCACCACCGCCACCACAATTTTCTACCTATGACAGATCAATGCAACAATATCGTTCTCCTTATGGGGGAGGATATAGAGATAACTTTTGGTGATCGATTTGAGTGATAAGATTTCAAGTTTGCATTTTAGTTTTACAAGTTTCATATTTCAATAAAGAACATATAGGTAGTACATTTCATGTTTGGTTTCATATTATGATGTACTAGCTTTTTACCCTATGCAACTTTATAGTATTTTGGAACTTATATTATACTTGATGATTGGGAAAAGTGTGTTTTTAAGGTCTTTCATATATTATCTTACTATTTGATTCGATATATGTTTTCTAAATAGTTACGATTGTATATATCGCTCTTGGTGTATTATTTGAAATTGCAAGATGCAACCTTTTAAGCAATGGTACATGATACGAGTATGATTGCATGTGGTATTGTTGTTTGGATCGTAACTTCGTAGAATCGCTTAAGGGTTTGATCATCCAACAATCAACAAGTAATATCACTAGTACATAAAGTATTTATTAAATAATAGGGGATATTAAATAATCACATTTTTTATAACATTTGTTAATAACCCTTGTAAAAAGGTTTCCAATATTAAAAAAATAATAATATTTGAAACATTTCAATTCTAGTACAATTTTTTATTGATGTTGTTGTTTTTGGTCATTCATCCGGCCATTCTTATTCATTTTGAGAATCTTGCTATCCAATAGTAAATTATCTGTGGTTTCTTCTTCTTTTGTTGGCGGTCATGTTTATGTGGCCAACATTGATGGGCATTGTGAGTAAACTTATATCAAACATACATCCTGCATTAGTGAAAGTCAAAAGAAGATTTTTGTCAATATAACTAAAAAGAAAAATTAAGTCTACAACTATGAGACACAATAAAGAAACCCACAAGGTGAAATGAAACAAAAACTTGCAAAAATACCTTTTTAATGTGGCCAACTTTGATGGATTCTGCGAGCAGGTTTACTAGCTACCTCAAATCTAAATTGTTTATCAAACATACATCCTGCATTTGCGAAACGTCAAAGAATGAATTTAATCAATATAACTATAAAAAAGAAAATCTACCACATATTAAACACAATAAAGAAGCTCACAAAAGTAAATGAAACAAAAACCATGATGCACACTTGTTAAGTCGTGAGTATACTTACGAAAGGAAAGATTTGTTTTTCGAAGATCTGCAACAAACTAAACATATGAAAAGCTTGAGTTTGTTTCAGCCTTTTAGGATAAATAAATAAAGAGAAAAAAAATACACTTGTTATTGATATAACAAAGAGAATGAAAAAGTGATCGACTTTAATAACTAGAGAGATATAAAGGTGAAAAGAGAAATGGAGGGAAAATTCCCGCTCAAATGGTGAAAAACTCTTTGAAATTTTTTATGTTTTTTGTTACGAATTATTTATACACCGTTCTAAATAATCCAAATTTTATATGGCTTAAATTACAGTCCGCTAAAGACCGTTCTAAATAACTTAGATAGAGAAACAACCGTTTTAATTAATTAATCATTTAAAACGATTTTTCATATAACCGTTATAAATAATTGTTTTACATTATTTAAAGCGGTTCCATGTATCAACCGTTTTAAATAACTCGTTCTAAAAAATAGTTTGTGTACTAGTGTATATTTTTGTTTGATATTTTAGCTCTTTAAGTCTTTAACAACCCAACTTGGTTAACACACAATACTGAAAATAGATTGATTCGTATAATGTATAATTCAAATTCCACAACGATCTTTTATTTTGCTTCATACAATTATGTACTGTAATGATATTAACGACAACCTCTTTGAAAGAATGATAACATTTTAGCAAGGCCTTTGCAAAGTGATCCGATAATTTCCATATATATATAGACACAAAAAAAATTTATAAGATCGGATCAATTTGTAATTGCTCTATACAACCGAATCGTATATTAGAACCATGGTACGGTTTTTGGTTAATGAAATTCCAAATTTTCGGTTCTCGGGACAGTTCGGTTTATAACCATCCGGTCATGATACTTTCCTGAAAAGAGCCGGCTCATTTATAAGGTTTTTTGGCGACTTTGTATACATGCAACCTTTTAAGAAAATAGATTAAAAAAAAGAGTTAATTACTTGAAAATGTATTATACTTGCCACCATTTGTTATTGTGCATACTATTTATTTTCTTATCGTGTGTACCGAACTTTCAAATTTTGATTATTGTGTGTATTTTGTGACTGTTTAGCCATATAAAATGACCATTTTACCCTTTGAAATTGGAAAAAAACTAAGGGTATAATGGTCACAAAATACATACAATAATCAAAATTTGAAAGTTTAGTACACACAATAAGAAAAAAAATCAGTACACACAATAACAAAAAGTGACAAGTATGATACATTTTCAAGAAATTAACAAAAAATAAATAAATAAAAATACCCGCTACTAAGCTGTAACAAAAAAATCCAAAACCTAAAAACTCAAAATAAATATAAACCCTAACCTTTATTCCATTCCAAATACATCAAACTATTAGTTTTACAATTAGTTATTTCATTCAAAAATTTAAATGTCATCATCAACATCTTCCATCAGCATGAAAGTAAGTTTTTTTATATATATTTTCTTTCTATTGTGATCATAGTTAATTAGATACCATGTTACAATAGAGTGGAAGAAATTGAAGATGTTTCGAATATTGAGGAGATTGTCAAAAAGATGAAAGAAGCGGTACGCAGTTATAAAAGAAAACAAGTGATAGAGCATTAAATGTATTTGGAGGTTTGAAACACAAATGCATGTTTTTTATATTTTTTAACAATTATAAACTTAGATGTTGACAATTTGTGCTTTTGTTACGTTATTTTGAATAATTGAAATTATTGAAAAATTGTTGAAAGACATTTTTGTGTGTTTTTGTATTATTATCTAGCTATTATTAACGTGTAAAGCAAGTTGTAAACTTGTCAAGTTGTATATTTGGGCCGCCCTCCAAATCAAAGTCCATAACCTATATTTATAAGGCATCGAAGTCTTAGAAAACCCTTGGACCTACTTTCTCTCTCGTTCAACACTCAACAGCTCAATCTTTATACGACACTGGTAGCTAGGTACGTTTGATAACACCATGTCTAGTTATATATGTGAAGATTTAATGGTTAATATCTTTGAACGACTACCACACAAATCCGTACTTAGATTTAGAACTCTCTCAAAATATTGGTGCTCTCGTCTTGCTAGCCGCGATTTTATCCGTATGCACAATCTTCGATCTTTTGATAATAATTGTTCTCAGAAAGTACTCTTTAGACACCATTTTCCTATTAGAGATGGTGAGTATAAGGACATGTTTACATTACACTCAGGAGACCAATTTCCATTGGATCAACAAGACAGTTGGTCCATGTAAATTGAGCAAATCTTGATAAAAATAAATAACAAATTTATTCATAATATGAACAAAAGTTACAAGATTACTCAAAATACAAATGACTACATGATAACATCTTCAGCTTCTTTACGGGGATAATTTCGGTATATCATCCCCGTTAGAATGACAATAAACTCTCATTGATCCAAGCTATGCTTGAGATTCAATGAGAGGATCATCCTATCAACTAATACATTTTGTATTATTTTGTTTGTTTAGGATGGATCACTATCTCTATTACAAACATACATATATATAGCTACAAAGTACAAGTAAATAGTGATGGGTGGGTGAGTTGTCATCCACCACTTGGAATATCCTTTAGCATATTCCTTTCTTGTTTGACTTTCTTGTAGCTTGTATTCCCAATGCTTGTAGCTTGCATTCCCAATGCTTCCTCAGGGAGTATGAGACTTCCTCAGGGAGTATGAGCTTCCTCAGGGAGCATGAGGCATCCTCAGGGAGCATGAGGATCCTCAGGGAGCATGAGGCATCCTCAGGGAGCATGAGGCATCCTCAGGGAGCATGAGACTTCTTCAGGGAGCATGTTTGTCTTAGAGATAGCTTCAGGGAGTTAGTGAGTTATTGTCATCACTCACTAACTCCATTACCTTCTTCTTTGGTTCAAGTGCCACTCATTGAGTACCGACTCACTGAATGGAAAGTCTTTTATTTAGACTTGTCCTGAACATCCTGAAGGTAACTCACTGAGTGACTGTTCACTCAGTGACTTGTTTGTGTTAAAGGTTATTTGTCACTCACTCAAATAGCAATTTACTATTTTATTTAGTGAGTGACTTGGCTATTTTATGTTCAAATACTTGTGGGGAATATTTGGGTAAAATATTGACCCAACAGTAACAGGGGTTGAGCTCCCCTATGTTACTCGTGGTACTCAAATTGTTGGTTCATGTAATGGAATATTGTGTTTTAATAACAATGGATCAATCAGTCTCTGGAACTTTTCAATTAGGCGCAAACTAAATGTGCCTCGTCATCCTTCTATCAAAGACTCTATAGCACTTCCTAAAGTAGTATTCGGGTTTGGTTTCGACCCAATCAGTGATGATTACAAGATTGTGGGTATATCCTTCTCTTCTTATGGAATAATTTCTTATAATAACAGCGCATTTGTTTACTCGATGAAATCAGATTCATGGAGTGTAATTGCTTCACCAACTATTCCTTTTCATTTTATGTATCAAAATGCATGTTATCTCAAAGGTAAATTGCATTGGATGGTAGAAGGCGAAGACAATTTTATTATGACATTGAGTTTGACCACTCATCTTTTTGATACAATTAAATATCCGAAATCCATCTCGGTTAAAAGAGACAAAGCATTAAAAATTTTCAATGGTTCTCTAGCTGTGATTTTTCAGGTCGGTGTTCATATATGTATTGGGGTGAGGAATGAGTATGATAATACTGCATCTTGGTCTGAAGTTTTTAAATTCGAAACCGGTATTCCTAAGCTTGGGAACATTTTGCAACCAATCACCAATGGTGTATTATTTATACACGATAGTTATATGGTGTGTGAAGTTTATAATCCAGAGACAAAGTTGTTTATGAAATTTTGGGAACATAGTATTCGTTTTCGTCACTGTCTGGTTGAAATCAGTACCTATGTGGAAAGCCTTGAATTGTTAGATAGAGGGATTGATTGTGGGAAAACAACAACAAGAAGAATCATAAAAGAAAATACACTTCATTGGGCTAGATGATTATGATGATTAATGATGGTGTTGATGACATATTGGTTTCAAAGCTACCTAACTAGGGCTTCAAGTCCCGCAGTTTGTAAGGCCTCGGATTAATTATAGACTTCTTTTTTATACTTTCGTTCAAGTTTTAACTTTCCAAGACTGCTGTAGTTCATTTTTTTTTTAATTACTCGTTTGATCTGTTAATGATACATGGTACTAATTCACCAATTCTTAGTGGATCAATGATTGACACATATAAATAAGAATGAGTAGATGGTCTTTTTATTTGCTGTTATATCTGCAATGCTTGTGTGTGTAATACTAGTCAAAAACCCCATGACTATGCTACTAAAACATGTTCTACTATTATAATCATCATCCTGCCATTTGTGTGACATGTTTTTTGCTCTTGTTTACCGCATGATCCCATAGTCTTCGGTGATATTCTTGACAAATTATCTATACTATCTATAATGGAAAAATGGTAAAAGTGAAATGTTGAGTTTTCAACAATAGTCAAATGAGAGAGAAAAGTGAAATGTAATTAATACTCTTATTAAAACACCCCATTACTTAAAAGTACAATGATTTATTCACATTGTACAACCAATTAAAATACAAACCGGGTTGACCCGGGACGCTTCAAACCCGCGCGGGTTGACCCGGTTTAATTTGCCCCATTTCCGACCCAACCTAGCAAGTTGACCCAGTTTAAATCGACCCATTTTTCGACCGAAACGGTTCAACCGGTTGAACCACCNGGAATTTAATTTTTGTGAGTAAACTCGGCATCTTGCTTGCTCGGAAAAAATTTTTGAATGAAAAGTGCTTCAACTCAACATGACCCATTTTAACCCGTATGCAAAATAGCCTGTATGACCTGTTACTGAATCACCCGTTACACTGCCTATATCTACCAATTCTATATGCTGAAACTGTGAAGTGATCTTGATAAATGTGAAGATATTTAATTGTTTAGCTTCTTTACAGGTATTTGGATCCAGTCACTTATGATTACAGGATTGTGGGTAAGTCCTACCTGGTCCAGTCAGTCCTACTTCAGGTTGAATGCCAGGTTTAAGTCCGATCCAAAAGTCAGGCCCGGAATCTTTCTTGGCCTGGCTTGGCTTGTTCTTCGGGCCGGATAAAAGCCGGTTTGGCCCGGGTTTTAGCGCAAACCGGCTAAAACCAGCTTTTTTTAACTTCATTTTTATGCAATTGCTATCACTAGGCCATAGCTCAGAGCAAATTCTAGTTCAAAGCTCGGTCCAAAAGCCCAGAGTGGAATCTGTTTTGGCGTGCCTTGGCCGGATAAAACCAAATGTGCCGTGGTATTTAGCCCAGGCTTGTAAGGCCGGTTGAAACCAACTTTTTTTAACTCATTTGTATGCATATATCACCGAACTCTATGGTTGCAAATGGCTCTTCAAATCTTCTTTTGAATTTTTCTATCATGACTAATCTTTATCAAATGATTTCTATCATATGAACTCGAGCAAAAAACTAAAAATTTCTAAACTTGGATACTTTTGTATGGTTCTTAGTGTTGGCTAGTTCACAGTATTACAACGATAATTAAGCACTTTGACTACATCACATAGTAACCAGAATAAGAACCCTTGTATAGTTCTTACTATGTATATCAATGTTAACAAGCACATTTTATTCAATAAGATTTTGACATGGTACACACTCACCAGCTACTGATGGATCTAAATGTATGCTTCAAGACCCTCATTAAAGATACGAACAAAAGCATCCACTTCATTAGCCAAAAGGGACATACCAATTTCCAAGTCTTCATTCAATTCTTTACTAGCACTCATAGATATTGATCCATATTGATAGTCTATTGAAACCGTTTCATGCTTTTTCGGCTTCCCAAATCCAAAATCCAAGTCATAAAATCTAAGTTTTGGATTTCCAGTTACCCCCATCTTCATTGTTGGCATCCCATCAGGAAACAACTCCGCAAAAGGCACTATATCTTTCACAACTCCATTCTTATCCGTCAAAATCTTGTTTAGACTCTCTCCAATCAACTTAGCAGCCGTCACAAATCCTTCATTTCCATTTATGAGATCGGTTCTTGTTGTCGTCATACACGAAGTAAGACAATTGCCAAAGTAGGACGCAGGGATGGGTGGATCCATGCGCGACCTACAATCGATAGCAAATACAAATAATGCTAGCTCATCTTTGTTATGTAATTCCACCATGCAATTCCATATATAAGCACATGCAACTGTAAAAGATGATACATATTTTAGTGAAGGTAGTTGAGTTGAAACTATTTGTTTCAACTCATTCAGCATAGTTCGAGTCAGCGTAAAACTGACTCGAACTTTATCACTTGGTCCAGAAAGTCTTGGAAGTTGGTACTCCTCATTAAAATTTTCTACTTTTGCAGCTTTCAAATAACTTTGATCCAAATTAGGGTATTGCACCACTCTTTCATAAGATGGCAAAGTTCCATTATCTAAAAGTGATTGATCATTTAAACCACCAGATCGAGCAATGGATGTCCACACATTCAAGAAACAAAACCTTGTGCTTGCATCACATAAACTATGATGATTTGTCATTCCTATAGAGATCCCATGGTTCCGAAAAAGCGTTACTTGAACCGCGAAGACAGGGATACTTATGTAATCATTTATTTTATTAGTGGATCCAAGTAAAGGTATAAGAGGATAAAACTTGTCACACTTTCTAGGGTGATTGCCACTCAGATCATTAAAATCAATATTACATTCTGCAAATGTAACCGTGACAGAATCACCTTCAACATAACGAATTTCGGGCATTTTGGTAGGATTACTAGGGAACAATATTAACTTGCCAACAAAAGGGAAAAAGTGTTGAAGGGTGACAGATAAGTAGGAATAATAGTTTGAGTGAAGTGAGTTTATGTCATAAAAGAAGAGAGTGTGAACAGGAATGAAGTTTAACCAAAATATATCAAAGAAAGTAAGTGGTAGTGACTTGTGATCACCTATGGTGGCATGTGGTGGTGCTACAGCCTACATGAGAGTTTTCAATAATTGTCAAACTAGGAAGGGAAGCCATATTATTCAACTCTCTTGATATGAAATTATGAACCAGTATGGATAATAAATACTGAAAGGGATAAGGAGAGAAGATAAGATACGTTTGTATATAAGCAATGGTATCCACTGATTCTTGCACATATGTTTCATGTTTATTTTTGAAGAAAATTCTTAAAATGGCTTGTTTGGACTCATTCGGAGAGCATGCAGTTCATTGTAGAGAGCTTCCGATGCTTACAGTGGATTTTTCTAACGCCTTTAACTTGGTGGATAGATCAGCTTTACTTCATGAAGTCACGATGAGGTGCCCTTCTATTTCCTTATGGGTAGAATTTCTATATAGGCAACCAGCCAGATTGTATCTTGGAGATAATCATATATGGTCCACCACTGGGGTTCAGCAAGGTGACCCGTTAGGACCACTTCTTTTCGCTCTTGTGTTGCATCCCCTCGTGCACCAAATCAGAAACAATTGCAAGCTTCTTCTTCATGCGTGGTATCTTGATGATGGGACGGTCATTGGTGACACTGAAGAGGTGGCTAGGGCTCTGGACATCATCAGGGCGACGGGTCCAACTTTGGGTCTTGTAATAATTAGTTATTATGACACGAGCATACTCCAACACGGATCAATTTGTAATTACTCTATACAACCGAATCGTATATTAGAACCATGATACGGTTTTTGGTTAATGAAATTCCAAATTTTCGGTTATCGGGACAGTTCGGTTTATAACCGTCCGATCATGATACTTTCCCGAAAAGAGCCGGCTCATTTATAAGGTTTTTTGGCGACTTTGTATACATGCAACCTTTTAAGAAAATAGATTAAAAAAAAGGGTTAATTACTTGAAAATGTATTATACTTGCCACTTTTTGTTATTGTGCATACTATTTTTTTTCTTATTGTGTGTACGGAACTTTCAAATTTTGATTATTGTGTGTATTTTTTTGACTGTTTAGTCATATAAAATGACCATTTTACCCTTTGAAATTTGAAAAAAGTAAGGGTATAATGGTCATAAAATACATACAATAATCAAAATTTGAAAGTTCAGTACACACAATAAGAAAAAAAAATCAGTACGCACAATAACAAAAAGTGACAAGTATGATACATTTTCAAGCAATTAACATAAAATAAATAAATAAAAATGCCCGCTACTAAGCTGTAACAGAAAAATCCAAAACCTAAAAACTCAAAATAAATACGTATAAACCCTAACCTTTATTCCATTCCAAATACATCAAACTATTAGTTTTACAAGTAACTATATCATTCAAAAATTAATGTCATCATCAACATCATCCATCAATATGAAAGTAAGTTTTTTATATATATTTTCTTTTTTATTGTGATCATAGTTAATTAGATACCATGTTACAATAGTGTGGAAGAAATTGAAGATGTTTTGAATATCAAGGAGATTGTTAAAAAGATGGAAGAAGCGGTACGAAGTTATAAAAGGAAACAAGTGATAGAGCATTAATGTATTTGAAGGTTTGGAACACAAATGCGTGTTTTTTATATTTTTTAACACTTATAAACTTAGATGTTGACAATTTGTGCTTTTGTTACGTTATTTGAATAACTGTAATTATTGAAAAATTGTTGAAAGACATTTTTGTGTGTATTTGTATTATTATAGCTATTATTAACGTGTAAAGCAAGTTGTAGTGTGTATTTGTATTATTATAGCTATTATTAACGTGTAAAGCAAGTTGTAAACTTGTCAAGTTGTATATTTGGGCCGCCTTCCAAATCAAAGTCCATAACCTATATTTATAAGGCATCGAAGTCTTAGAAAACCCTTGGACCTACTTTCTCTCTCGTTCAACACTCAACAGCTCAATCTTTTATACGACACTGGTAGCTAGGTACGTTTGATAACACCATGTCTAGTTATATATGTGAAGATTTAATGGTTAATATCTTTGAACGACTACCACACAAATCCGTACTTAGATTTAGAACTCTCTCAAAATATTGGTGCTCTCGTCTTGCTAGCCGCGATTTTATCCGTATGCACAATCTTCGATCTTTTGATAATAATTGTTCTCAGAAAGTACTCTTTAGACACCATTTTCCTATTAGAGATGGTGAGTATAAGGACATGTTTACATTACACTCAGGAGACCAATTTCCATTGGATCAACAAGACGTAACTGTTGGTCCATGTAAATTGAGCAAATCTTGATAAAAATAAATAACAAATTTATTCATAATATGAACAAAAGTTACAAGATTACTCAAAATACAAATGACTACATGATAACATCTTCAGCTTCTTTACGGGGATAATTTCGGTATATCATCCCCGTTAGAATGACAATAAACTCTCATTGATCCAAGCTATGCTTGAGATTCAATGAGAGGATCATCCTATCAACTAATACATTTTGTATTATTTTGTTTGTTTAGGATGGATCACTATCTCTATTACAAACATACATATATATAGCTACAAAGTACAAGTAAATAGTGATGGGTGGGTGAGTTGTCATCCACCACTTGGAATATCCTTTAGCATATTCCTTTCTTGTTTGACTTTCTTGTAGCTTGTATTCCCAATGCTTGTAGCTTGCATTCCCAATGCTTCCTCAGGGAGTATGAGACTTCCTCAGGGAGTATGAGCTTCCTCAGGGAGCATGAGGCATCCTCAGGGAGCATGAGGATCCTCAGGGAGCATGAGGCATCCTCAGGGAGCATGAGGCATCCTCAGGGAGCATGAGACTTCTTCAGGGAGCATGTTTGTCTTAGAGATAGCTTCAGGGAGTTAGTGAGTTATTGTCATCACTCACTAACTCCGAGGTGGGGGTGTACCTTCTTTGGTTCAGAGTGCACTCATTGAGTACGCAAGCAGCTCACTGAATGGAAAGTCTTATTTAGCTTGTCTGGGCTGAAACATCCTGAAGAATCACTCTTTGAGTGACGTGTTCACCAGTATTGTTTGTGTTAAAGTTATACTGGTCACCTCATCAGAAGTTAGCCATTTACTATTTATCAGCGAGTGTGAATGCGGGGGCGCAAGCACTCCGAAGATCACCATAATGCCTTACGGCCATCTACGTGACCCTCAGAACAAACACCCTAATCTACTAGGCCCCCTCTNGAACATCCTGAAGGTAACTCACTGAGTGACTGTTCACTCAGTGACTTGTTTGTGTTAAAGGTTATATGTCACTCACTCAAATAGCAATTTACTATTTTATTTAGTGAGTGACTTGGCTATTTTATGTTCAAATACTTGTGGGGAATATTTGGGTAAAATATTGACCCAACAATCTCCCCCTATTTGAACATACAAATAGCCTAGGTGGAATGGGTATTAAATGAGAGACTGGGTTCAGGAAAGGGGGTTCGTAACTGAGGTTCATGTTCAGTTGGCAGGGGGTTCAGTGGGTTCAACAACCTGGTTCATTGGTCAGGGACCAGGTTCAGGTTGTATGGTTTGGAGGTCATTAGTGACCTGGGTTCAGGGACCAGGGTTCAGGGACCTGGTTCAATTATGATACATCAGGGTCCACCCTCCTTTTGTGGTTCAGTGACCTTGGGTTCAGGGACCAGGGGTTCAGTGAGTAGGGCTCAGTGACAGGGGTTCAAGGATTCAGTGACCTGCTCAGTGAGAGTGGTGTTCAGGTTTGAGAGTAAGGTTCAGTGATAAGAGGTTCAGGGGTTCACTGACCAGTTCAGTGACTTGGTTTATACCCTAAGGTTCACTTTGATGCTTAGAGGGACCTGGTTCAATTTTGATACATCAGTGTCCTCACATCCTTTTAGTACCCTACTTTATCAGTATACAAAGTTACAACATGTCAGTGAGCAACAATTCAATCACATGACTTTACATTTTCTAAGTTGCAACAATGTTATCAATCCCCTGATGTCACGACGTAATGGGCCCACCACGCTTCCGCTGCGCTACTTTGATGGACACCATTAAGCTTAGCCTGATTCTTTTCACCACTCCCTGAGTCACACCATATGAACACCCTGAAGCATTTTTGGCTTATTTGAGTTGTAAAAGCTCAGCCCGAAAATCACCAACCTTCCTTAACACTCCCTTATAATCCCTCTACCTGATTCATATCAGTCTCCCTGATTATACCAAATATCAGTTTGTCACTGATTCAGGGACATCTTTCTTCCTCGAATCAGGTAGCTGTTCAAACATCATACACTGATTTTTAATCCCACTCCCTGATGCTTATCATACCCTGATCATCACTCACCTTGCAACCTGATTATGACACTCCAGCATTCACTCACTGACACCAACAGGCAGCCTGAAATCGCTAATACGTTTTCTGATATACTTCCCTATATCAGTCCCTATGCACACCGAAATCAGTCCTTCATACAACCTGATGTATCCTCAGGTTCAAGTACCACACCCACGAGTCAGTTTCAACTCACACAATACAAACCACAGATAATCACTCATACTTATCAGCATCAACATTCTCAGGTTAAAGCTGAAAATACCAACTTCTCATCTTCTCAATACTGAACAAGCAAAAGAGTAACAGGCCCACACTTTTATCATGAACACTTACTGAGTGACAAGAACTAATTCCTAGCTAACACGAATCTGATAACCAATTTCAGCTTCAACAACAGATTTAATTATCAGTAGCTGTAGGCACCTTTATCACAACCTCAACCTGCAAACCACCATCACCTAATCTTTATCACTTAAATCAGAAACCCTTCAAAATCCGATTCACCTTAATCCTACTAATCCCAAACACCACATTCGACCCTTTCAAACAGCATCAACAACATCTCGAGCAAACCCCTTTCTGGTGGACTTGTCGACAAGCTATGGCAGCGTCACCATCGCCGGAGATTCCAAAGCAGCTGGGTTTTGTTGTTTGCTCTTCTCGGTGTGATGAGTGTCCGTCGCTTATGAAGTAGGTTAATAATCAGTGTTGTTTGGTCTTTTCGGCGAATGTATAGATCGATGTTGATCTATTTTTTCTGGGTTTGTGTGATGTGGAAGGTGATTTTCAGATCCGTGTTGGTTTGGTAGATTGGGATCTGTTTGGTTTAGATCGACTGGATCTTGAAGATGATGGATCCATTTTTTGTTAATGTGTTGTGTGTGGTGGTGGGTATGATAGGATATATTTTGATGTGTATGATGATGGTGACGGTTTTGTGTTTTTGTGGGTGAGGATAAGATTTAGGTGGTGTAGGGTATATATTATTGTCATTCATTAATAAATGTATTTCTCCCCCTCAAAAATTGCTACTGCACTAGCAGTTTTTGAAGAACACATTTATTTCTTTTGATTTTGAAGATGTTACCAGCAGTCATAAATGGATCTGGCTCATAAGAATGAACCTTAGGCTCTGATACCACTTGTTGGTCCATGTAAATTGAGCAAATCTTGATAAAAATAAATAACAAATTTATTCATAATATGAACAAAAGTTACAAGATTACTCAAAATACAAATGACTACATGATAACATCTTCAGCTTCTTTACGGGGATAATTTCGGTATATCATCCCCGTTAATAAACTCTCATGATCCAAGCTAGCTTTTAGATCAATGAGATGATCATCCCATCAACTAATACATGT
>LBNU01023379.1:131820-143443 GCA_014162995.1 Artemisia annua
CAAGAATGAGATTAGTAAATCCGTAGGTAAAACTAAACATAGAGAAATGTACGGAAAACTACTTGTTGCTATAACAATTAGATCCAACATTATGTTTAGCACTTATCTATGTGCTCGTGTTACAAAAGGTACCACACAAGAATTATGGTGTCCCAAAAAGAACGGGAACAAAGATCATAAAGTGTAAAGCAAGTTGAATCATATTGGTAACTAAGATAAAAGAAAAAGCACAAGTTGTACTTGCTCTTTTTATTCTTCCTTATCCGAATGACTCTCAAAGAAGCTTGAAGTCTTCACTAACGGCATTGGAAGAAAAAGCACGTTAACAAACTCCTTGAGATCAAGTAAACTCGTGTCAAACAACGGAATCCCTTGTGTCATCAAAAGAAGCGTCAACATCAACGTCTATTCAATCCACTATGGTCTCGAAATGACATAGTGTGATTCATCGTCACAATGTTGGAAAAAGTGTTCATTGAGGAACATCTTAACTAATAGCGTTCGTCACATTAACCTCATTCGTTAACACTCCTTCGAACCTATTAGATTAGGATCATCCAAACTCTCTAGACCAAGTTTAGGACTTGCGAAAACTAAAACCTTAGTTTTAAACACTAGAGCATGATCACAAAAACCGTCACAAACCATTTTGGTTTTTCTGCTGAACCGGCGGAAACCTGGGGTATAACGGGCGGAACCCATTCTTTGGTTCCGCCGTATCCGCCGGTGCTGCAGCTTGTTTTANTCAACGTCTATTCAATCTACTATGGTCTCTTAACGACATAGTGTGATTCATCGTCAAAATATTGGAAAAAGTGTTCACTGAGGAACATCTTAACCGATAAAATTCGTCACTTTAGCCTCACTCGTAAACATTGCTTAGAACCTATTTAAGTTAGGATTATCCAAACTATCTAAAGACTTGCAAGTTCCAAAACACTGGTTTCATACGTTAAAGCTTAATCACAAAAACCATTACAAACCATTTTGATATCCCTGCTGAACTGGCGAAACCCTGCGACATAACGGGCGGAACCCTGTCTTTGGTTCCGCCGTATCCGCCAGTGCAGCAACTTGGTGTATATCAAATTCTTAACCAAACACCCTCATAACTTAGACACACAACTTTCCAACTGCCATCAACTTTTCAAAACACACAACTTCACAAAAGTTAGGGTTCCTACTCCAATCTCTTTCAATTCAATCAAGCTTGTAAGTGTTCCTTACATAATTGCATATTTGATTCAATTATAACTTTTCATCCACACTCATTAACTAGAAACCTAGGGCTTTTTGCATAAAACTTGCTAGTTCATGAAAAACCTTAGTTACTAATTAATTTCATCTTTCACTAAATTGGGATCATATCATTGGTGTAGACAATCATGTTTTGCCAAACACACCCAATGCATAGTTTTTCAAAAACTACACCACATTGCCAAACACACCAAATGCATTGTTAAGACAAATGAAAAACGTCATTGAAACATCACTTGCATATGGGTCTCTTGAATGCTAAAGGAAATACGTAACCAATATGTATTTTCGGGTACATTCAAACGAAGCAAAATCAAACTAGGAGCGTTTGGGTTATCTTTTGTTTTATAACAAAACTTGCATTAACAAAACGATTTGAACATCAAAATGAGTCAAGATAACCATGTCTCCTCATTATTTGCATATAGGAACGCATTAGATCATCTACATTGTTAAAAGTCATTAACATGTAACTTTGTGTTTTCTAGGAATCATTATGGCTCCCGCAAACTTCTCCGATCATAAGGAAACCCTCAAATACCTACCCAAACACCATAGAACCAAAGGCCTAACTCCACACCAAGTAGAAACCTTCACTACAAAAGAAGAGGGTTTACAGGACCTTTTTGTAGGACACCTTTTTTAATGAGGTCCTAAAAAACGTTTTATAGGACCAATTAAATTTTGAGTCTTATTATAGTGGTTTTAAATAGGACGCTTTTTATATGAATCCTATTAAGTTAATTTACAAGACACTTTTTTAATATGGTCTTATAATGATATAACTTAATATGACATGATATAACTTAATAGGACATTTGATGTAAAGGTCCTATTATAATGCATCTTATAGGACATTGTTTTAATATGGTCTCATTATGATATAAGTTAATAGGACATTTGTTACAAAGGTCCTATTATAATACATCTTATGAGACGCCTTTTCTATTTGGTCTTATTAGATTATAATTTAATATGACACTTAGTATATGAGTCCTATAATATCTAGTTTTATAAGTTTTACAGGAAAAAAAAAAAAAAAAAAAAAAAAAAAAAAAACCCTTATGTCTATGTTGTAAAGTAACAAAATTGAGGTTAATATGTGGGTGTTTGTTTTAGCTTATATAGTGGGCTTATTAACTTATATGACTCGTATAGGCTAAACCAAGTGTTGGCTAAGCTTATATAAGTGGGCTTATGAGCAATTTGGGTGTTTGATAAGCCCACAAAAGTGTACCGGAACCGTTTTAGTACCGTTGTACCGGAACCGATACCGGTACCGGTTTAAGTTACGGTTCCGGGAACGGGACTTCGAATTTAGGTCGGAAAAAATCCGGTACATTAAAAAATGGTGCCGGTACGGTACAAAAATGGCACCGCCCTCATCCCTAATTTTAATGAAATGTTTGTTTCAGTTGGTTATATTTTGTACAAAATGACACAAGTATTTTAGTGAAATGTATATATGTTACAATTGCTCATTTGTAGCATATTCAATTTTCTTTTTGACCTTAAGATATTCAGTTTAGGCTTTGCATATTGTAAATCATTTTTTAGCTATCAAAAATTAAATGTCAACGAAAAGTGTTTAAGCTCAAATATTTTTTTGTAAAATTTTATAAGCCAACCCGATTAACCTGAATCACCCTACCCGACAACACCCGACCCGAACCTGAACCCGATAACCCGATTCTTTATTGGGTCGGGTTTTAGGTTAGTTTTTTTCTAACCGAAACCCGACTCACCCGACCCGACAAGACCCGATAACCTGACCGGATAAAACCCTAGTGGCTCGACTTTGAATCCGGGTTGGATCCACTCGACTTTGGGTCAACCCGAATATAAGTCAATTGGTAATAAAATTGCCTATTGTGCTAGTTAAAATAGATAATTTATAAAAGGTATATTAGAAAAAATATATATAAAACCCATATTAGGGTCGATCAGGTCGACCCGATCTCGAGTTAGCCAAACATTTTCAACCCGATACCCGACCCTATTTAGTATTTGGGTTACTCGAGTTGACATGAGTAACCCGACCCAAATAAGCTTAATTAGGTTTAGGTTTAGGTTTGGGTTCGGGTTCAGGTCGGTTCGGCTTATTTGACACCTTTAGTTGTAGCTAGTACAAAAAAACACCAAAGCTAAAAACCCTAATTATATGTGAGTGTTACCCCAACTCTAGATAGACACTTTTATTTCGGAGTCCTTACTGTACAATTAGTTTCATCTCATACCACAAACTCATACCAATCCTTGCTTTTTGTACCATACGTAAACAATTAAGCTCAATCCTCATTTGTGAACAATAGACGTTGTGACCAAGATTAGACATATTGATGTAGACATGCTTCATTTTATTGAGGTCAAGCATACTGTACATTTAGATCTTTTGTGAGCTACTTGGAATCGACTAAATAGATAACTAACATGGGCTAAGCCCGATAGTAAATAATAAACAATGCATTTAATCATTTGGCTAATACTTCCCCGCAGTTGAAATGACAAGTCTTCGGATGTTCAAACTGGAACGAGTATGTGATTCTTGCAAAAGATTATGCATACATGCATCGACAACATTAGCATACCCGATATTCGACCTTTACACTAGAACGAGATACAATAACTTGTCGCTTCGCAGACCATGATAGTAGATTATTCCCAAATATAATACCCATAAGTGGATCGTCGGGTGACTGGGCAACCTGCCCAATCAACATCGGTGTATGATGTGTGTTGAGTGGTAGTAGAAACTTGCAACTGAAGACCATGATCAAGAGTACCACGAACATACAGAATAATCCGCTTCAAAGCAGCAACATGGGTTGATAATCATTCAACTAATAAATTCAACTAATATGGGCTCAAGCCTGAGCTTTATGCACAAACATAAACAAAGTTTACGATAAACATATTTTTTATTTTGAATAGTTTTAAATAAGTCAAGACCGAGCTAAAATATAACCTTCAGAAAAACTATCGAACCTCGTTTAAAAAATATATCCCATAATTTTGTTTCTAAAATTATCATTAGCCGGAGGTCCCCCTGAAAGCAGTCTCTTTACTCCTGGATTTATCCTGGGGCGGTTAGGGGTAGGATATGCTACATTTCACCTCCCCCATACCTCAATCTGGCGGGATTGAGTATGTTTTTGTTGTTTGTTGTTTCTAAAATTACCTAATCTTTACATTTTTTTTTTACATATTCAACGAATCCTAATACACGTTTCAATTCCAAATCGTTAAACCATAACTCGTATGGTCGAGTTGTCATCTCAAATGATGATGAAGACTTGCCAAAATTTACACGAATTAGTTAACCGCAATATCATTATAATATCTGGCACTATAAAATCTCGTCACTATACACACGTACACATTCGGTTTAGACACATATATTCATATCTCAAGCTTAAAAAATGTGACAAGTATATAAAAAATAACATAAGGACTTATTTTGTAAATGGCAAATACTCTGTAACTCCCCAAATTGGGGGGAATATAAACCCGCCAAATAAATTAGGGAAAATTAGAACCTGCGTTTAGAAGATTATACTGATTTTGGCGCTACGAAACTCAAGGCTCCACGTTCTTCATCCACCCTATAAGTTTGGGTTTTACTGATTTATTCTAAATGCCAAAATCAAAAACGGTTTGGGATCCAGAAGTTGAACCTCAAATTGAAGTTAGGGTTTCACTTTGTCTTCAAAATTCGAAGGTAAACTTTTCATTTTCGAGTTTAAATTCTTAGTATAACCTTGTTTAGTTTGTAAGCTTCATCAATTTGTTAAGAATTTCGTTCAGCAGGTGTGCCAAGTTTGTGTTCTTTTGTGAATTTGATTTGATGAATCAACGTATGATTAGTATCAACTATTAGTAGTAATCTCAATAGTTATGTTATTAAGTTTTGTTATATGCAAAAATGTTTTGAATTCACATCTAACATCTGTAAATGTTTGTCGTATAAGTAATCCGAATCATTAGTTTATGTTTTGGTACAGTAGTGTTGTTTCAATCCCAATCTATGTATATATTGTTTAAAAACATCCATAATAGAGTACTACTCATTCCCTTGTGATGTACCCTGTTCATTAAACATTCAATTAGGTGCTTTCTTATAGTGTTCGTCATTTACTCGTTTTTTGTTGATAATTAAGGGCTATATCTAAAGCTAATTGTTAGGTATCTTGAATACAAAGATAGCATGTTCTTCACTTTATTTGAATGTTTAGTGTCTTACCTCATGTGTCAGTCTGAACTTTCCTGGCCTTGTGTTATCTCATCAACATATTTCATTTCAAAGAACGGATAAATTTGTTTATATTGTTACTAGTTTGTATTTTAGGCTGTGCTAGCACAACCCCAAAGGTTGCCTTTTTCCGAAAAAAAATACCAACACTTTGTTGTCTTTTCATCTGCATATTATAACTTAGGAATGCCGTCAAGGAAGGCTAATCGAGTTAGCACCAGAGGTCGTAACAATAGCCAACAAGCTGAAGATGTGACTGAAGTTGGCTCTAACCAACTTAATGACGCTCAAGGTATTTTTTTTCTTCCTTTTGGCTTGTTTAATTGCTTCACTATAGTTCCTTAGGTTGTTATACTGTTTTTTTTATTTCAAGTTCTGTTTACTCTTTGGTTATGAGAGTTGCTTTTTTTTTTGGAAAACAAATACTAACGATTTGTTGTCTTTTCATTGTGTTAGGAATGGCGTCAAGGAGGCACAATGGAGTTAGCACCAGAGGTCATAACAATAGCCAACAAGATGAAGATGTGATTGAAGTTGGCTCTGATCAACCTAACAATGCTTAAGGTATGGTTTTATGATGTTAACCAATAATGAGTTTGTTTGTTGACCTGGTTCTTGGTTGTATTGAGTGCTAGTAGCTTGTGATTAATCTTTAAAAACATCATTTGTAAGTAAATCATGGTTTGTTAAAAACTTCTTGGCCGTATTTGTAAGTAAATAATGGCAGATCTTTGTTACTTTGTTTATGTAGGAGTAGAGGCACCAAGTATCGAGAGATTGTGTATATAGGCACCAAGTATCTAGTATCTAGTTGGAGAGTTTATTGCTTAGGTTCAGTTATGACTTATGACCAGATGTATATAATTGATCAGGTCGTGTGAACGTGTGTGAGTCTATACAGTAGCAAGCAATTTAGTCTATATAAATGAAGAACAGTAGTAACTAACTTATTTATATTTACTCTGGAAAAATGTCACTAAAAATAATAAGTAAACATAACCTGTATGGTTGTGTAACTGAATTATCGACGGCTTAGACCCGATATATGATTTAGAATATACATCCATAATATAACATGCATAATATAGTATTAGTAAGTAAATGGATGGTCTAGTAGTTATCCTAATTTTCGTATATATTTTCAAACTGATGTTAATTTTAACAGAAACCATATAACAGTATAGTACTAATGTTTACATGCTTTTAAACTTTAGGATGAAAAAAATCAAATAATATTTTCGGGTCTTATCGGGTTGACTCGATAACCCGATAAGAGAAATAATTCGACCCTAACCCGACGTGATAACATTATCGGGTTACCGGGTACGGGTCAAATTAACCCGATAAGCTTTTTAAACCCGATTAAACCCGACCCGATAAGCTTTATCGGGGTCGGGTCGGGTCAACCCGACCTTATTGACACCCCTATACGTGTTAATCACAAACCTAACAAGAATCAACAAGTATATCTAAATTTCACTGTAAAGTATAATGTTAAACCATGATGTTGTAAGTTGAAAAATAGAAGATATCTTATTCACACAAGTTCAGCTCACATATAGTGAAATTGAGGATTGTAAAGTTGTTGTTGATATGGATAGTGGTAAGTCAAAAGTTTACAGTTTTATATTGTTTTAACATCAGTGTCACAGATATCTTGTAATATTACCAATTGGGGAACAGATGTATTTGTCACCTCGTTTCTTGTGAAATCATTGGATTGCTGGTATTGTTATAAAAGCTTACTATCTGTTTATTTGCTCATTCGCTTTCATAAGCTGTTTTTAATACAAAAAATCAGTTCATTATGGTTGAAATCTTAGCACACTGATGTGATTGTGGATGCTTCTTTTCATAGTTGTTTGTAAATGAAGTGCATTATCATTCGGTCTTTAAAAATAGTTTGCGGTAGTTTATACTGAATTATATATACTGGCTTACAACAACAATACAAATTTGAACATTTGTTGCTAGGAACAATAACTATATAGTAATCTCTAAATCAATCTCCTCCTGTATACAAGACCATATAATACAAAAGCTCAACAAATACTAACGATTTGTTGTCTTTTCATCTGTTTACTCTTTGGTTATGAGAGTTGCCTTTTTATGGAAAACAAATACTAACGGTTTGTTGTCTTTTCATCTGTTAGGAATGGCGTCAAGGAGGCACAATCGAGTTAGCACCAGAGATCATAACAATAGCCAACAAAATGAAGATGTGATTGAAGTTGGCTCTAACCAACCTAACAACGTTCAAGGTATGTTTTTTTCTTCCTTTTGGCTTGTTTAATTGGCTCACTATAGTACCTTAGGTTGTTAGATCTTTTTTTTTTATTATTATTATTATTTTTTTTATAATAATAAATAAATTTCAAGTTCTGTTTACTCTTTGTAGTTCCAGGGAATGTGCGGAAAAGGGTTAGAGGGCCAACATTTATGCCAAAAGTTTGGACCAAAACTGAAGAAGACCGTATTAGCGTTCAATTTAATGAATATGGGCAACCAGTTGAGAAAACAACCAGCACATTGACCCATTTCATAGGATCGCTTGCAAGGAGTGGGAAGTATTGCAAGCTTCACAAACCATGGAATAAAGTTACGAATGCCAAGAAACAAATCTTGCTAGACACCGTGAATGTATGTCAGAAATAATTACATATCTAACTTATTAAGATAAATATTACTTCATGTGACGACATATATTTTTTCAGGACAAATTTGATCTCCCCCCAGGTTCTGATGACTGGATTTTGAAATCTTTTGGGAGGAAAGTGAAAAATTGGAGGGCGAGAGTTAAAAAGGACTACTATGATCCGACTTTGCCATATCGTGAACAAATTACCTTCAAGCCAAAACGGGTGTTTACGTCTCAGTGGAAGAGACTCGTCAAGTATTGGAATAAGGGAAAATCTAAGGCATGTAATAGTTTTTCAGCTTTCAACAACAAATTTTTATTGTTGGGTTAATTCCTTATATTTTTACCTCAGCGACTTAGTGAAAAAAACAAGGCCAATAGGGCAAAAAAGAAGATGGTGCAAGTCACGGGTAAAACAAGTTATGCTCAAATTCGTGAAAAGCAAAAGGTAATTTAATAATTTCGTGCAACTGTATATGTATTAAGAGATTGCATTAGGGGTGCAACTATGAAAACCTTCTTCTCGTAGCCTTAAATTAATATCATAATGCTAGGATTGATGGTGAAGTGTCTCTTTATTTTTGTTTGTTATTTGCTTAAATTTATGCTATAACCAAAACTAGATAACGACAGCCAGTTTAAGTAGACTCAAAAAGATTACTTGGTAAATATTTAGTTCGATATATTGGTACTGACCAGTTACTTCAAGTTAGGTTTTGGTACAAGTTTTATAACAATTAAGTTTTGGACAGATTTGATTTTGCAAGAGTCAAAGAATGATATATGTTCACATATGGATTTGATACGTAGAGGCACAATAGGGCGGTTTCACAAATTTAGAAAGCTATGTAACATGATAAAAATAGTATATTAGCTGATTTTTCTTGGTGGATGAACATGTACTTTTTATGCTAATTAGAGAAGAATGCCATAATTGTTGATTTTTAGTAAAAGTCAAACTGATGTGTATAATAAACACAAGCCTGAGAATTCAGAAATACTTGGGTATGAAACATGATGGGTTGGTTAGATTAGAGTAGACCACATTGTATTTGTAGAGTCCAATATATGTGTTAGTTACTAACTTATTTATGTAGTTGGTTCTTGGTTCTGTCTTTTGTATAATACGTTTGCACCGGATAAATACTCTGAGTTGTGTGGATAAAATGATCCATGCTATTTAGAAGAATGGTTATGGTCTGTTTTCTGGTATCTTTACCTTTAAAATGGATGCAATTTCTAATCTTTAAATGGGTACTTATTTTTGCATGTTAGTATTTAACACAACATTAGTTTTAGGTAGTTCGTCTCTTTACTTGATAGTTTGACCTATAACATGGCAAGTTATCTTCAAATGGTCGCACATTATTGGTGTTTTTTACTTGTGGAATAAATGATTCCTTGGGCTATTTGGAATCAAAACTTATTTGCATATACTCTATTTTTTGTTGTTGAAACAGGTAATCTTGGGGCATGAACCAACTAGAAAGGAGTTGTTTCGGGCTTGCTTTTCTAAAGATGGAATTACACAAAATGAAGAAGCTGCAGATGCCATTGAATGTACTACATCTTTATGTTCATTTATCTGGAATTATTGTCATTTCTTGCAAGTTGAGTAGTTTTAGCTTTTAAGGTTATCACATTTAACAAGTTTAGTACTTTTTATCAGGAACAAATGGAAGAATTGACTTCTAAACTTTCAGAGCATGAATTGGATGAGCCTGGACCTCAAGATATATATTCTAAAGTAATGGGTAATGACAAGAATGGAACTGCAGAGATGTATGGGCTAGGTGTTCGCGCTTCTGATGTTTGGGGTGTGGTTCCAAGTCGTTCTGCTCGTCATAGAGATAAGCTACAATGGAAGTCTACTGCTGAACGACTTAGTGCCTAATTGGCTCAATATAAAGCAAGGGAAGCACAGAGGCAAGGGTCGAGTGATAATGATTCTCAAGGTCCAAATGTTCCCCATCCATCACCACAGGGTCTCATAGCCAATGAACCTCGACCTTTACGAGTATGTGTTTATTTGAATGAAAAATTTGTGCTCTTGGTAATTAAACTATGACACCTATTTATGCAAATTATAATTGTAGGTTGGACTTCAAGTTTACCTAAAGAGCATTTCGAACTCAGAGATTGTGGCAAAGGGATGGGTAAAGAGTTTGGATCCGGATGAGGTAGTTGGGAGTGAAGTGATTGGACCAAATTGGTGTGAGGTGAATGTTCAAGTCGCTATAAAAAAAGATGAATATTTGGTAAGGAATTATGGACTATTTGACACAGTTCAAGATGCTATTGGCGCACCCGTTGCTTGGCCTTGCTCTCTTGTTTTGGTATGCTACCCAGTTATACTTATCATTGTATAACCTTTTATATAGACCAAACATTACTACACCATATTAAATATGAGTTGCTTAATTTATTTGTAGGTGGTGCCTGAGGAATGAAGATGATGGATGATAAATTTTGTTTCTAGTTTTCCTTTGTTACATATGCTACTACGTACTGCTTTATTTTTTATTTTGTGTTATTGTTGTTATTGTCGCCTGATGGCTCAAGACTATCTCTAGTTCTGCTACTTCTATTTCCTCGTATTTATGTTGAATTGTGTAAGACCTTTATCTTGGATGTTGAAATGAAATCCTTTCTTGCTTATTAAATTATATTGTTATATTTAATTGCTTCATTTTTATTTATTCTTTTGAATTAAGTAGTGTTAAATATGTTTCATAGATACGAAGTGTTTTATGATGTCACTTAACAGGACACTAATGTTGTTAACTAAACATGGGACGATATGTCTTTTATAACACAAAATTTGGTCCCAACAAGGCACTTATGTATTAGTACCCTTTTCTTGGTACTTAAATAAGACTTCATCCATTATGTTTTCGTCCTATGAAAATGTGTGTTAGGACCTGTGAAAGTGTCCTAAAACATAACAAATGGGTAAGCATATATTAGAACACCGGATAGCATCCTATAATGTGGTTTATTATGACGCTACTTTGGTCGCATAAACATTTTTATGGGACCAAGGAATTAGTTTTAAAAGGTTCGAGTTTATTAGGACGCCAATAAATGTCCTAAATATCTATTACAACCCCTTCCTATGGGACACTTTTATTTTGGTCCTATTATGTTAAAGGTCCTATAAACTATTTTTATAGGACACAAACAGGGGTCCTATAAGTCCCCTTTTCTTGTAGTGCTTTAAGGCACTAGAAAATAGATATGTTCATGAGGGTAGAACAATTGATCCAACCTTTCTAGAAGAAACCACCATTCGCCAAAACTTTGCCGCAATCAATTTTGATAGTCTTCTTGATATCGATGAGCCAATTTGTCCTAGGTTCATTTTAGAATTCTATGCCTCGGTAAAACTTCTCACAAATGATCTTGGTGAGATATCATTGAACTTCTCAACCAATCAAACACAACATTATGTAGACTTAAAAGACTTAGCTCTCATTTTT
>LBNU01023381.1:28093-38259 GCA_014162995.1 Artemisia annua
TTTTTTTATAAGTTTTATAATTTTTTTGTTGTTTTTATGTTTTTGAGAAAACGTTAACTTCTAAAAGAAGGTTCTTCAAATCACAAGTCTCGAACGATCAAACGACTTAATCTTATCAACCGCTCCCCGGCAGCGGCGCCAAAAATTGATCGTGGCAGAATTAAGCGGTGAAGCTTAAACATGAGTCGTAGTCCCAACGAGGGTTGAACTGATCTTGTCACTCAAAATCGTGAGTTATGTGAAGTGAATAGGTTTAAAAGATTTGATTTTGTTTTTGTTTACACTACGAGAAAACTTTTAAAACTTGATGCAAATAAGAACGTGTTTAAAAGAAATAGAATTAAGAACAAAGGAAAACATTAAACTTGATGAAACTAAAATAATTAAAAAGAAAGAAAAGTTTAAGAAAGAAAAGTAAACTAGGAACGTAAAATGTTTTTGGATTTTTTATTTAATAAATGAAAAGTAAACGTAAAGCTTATAAAAGATTTAATGAACTAAGATGATAAGAAAATAAACTAAGTTAAAAAGATTTTTAGAAATTTCGGCGGAGCTCCGTTTGGAAATGAACTAAACAAAACTTCACTCGATGAAACGATGAAGTTAAGAAAAGTCTAACTCGACTTATAAAAGAAATGGAACTCGACTCAAAGAAAACTTAGACAAACGATAAACTCGACACAAAGATTTAATAAACAAAGACCATACTTGCAAATACTTGAGGACTCATTCTCGCAAAAACAAAAGACTTTAATCGCAAAAGGTTAGAGATACTCGCAAGAAAAGGATTGCCAAGATGAAACTCGCAATCAAATAATCCTTATAGCATACTCGCTATTTAACAAACCATACTCGCAGGAACTAAGAATTTGATACTCGCAAGATACTTGGAACCAAACTCGCTAAAACTTAATGACCATGCTCGCTATTCTGTGACAATGATACTCGCTATAAATTTTTGATACTCGCTAGAAATTTTGACCCATACTCGCTAAAAGAAAACATCAAACTCGCTAAAACAAACAACCATACTCGCTATACCAAATCACTACTCGCTAAACCCTAACTTGAAATTCGCAAAAATAAAAGAAAACAAGCTGACTCTTTTTGGAGCGTGAAACAATAACCTAAACTAATTAAATCTTATGAGAAACTTTGTAAAGAACTAGTTTAAGAAACCAAATAAGCTTTAAATAAGCTAGCGACACACTTACAAGCCCTAACCCATATTTTTTTATATTTATTCGAACCAAATACATGCAAAGGTGACAAGAAATTTATGAAAGCTTTTGTAAAAGATTAGGATAAATGTAAACAAAGATTAACAAAGACTCAAAACTTGTAAAGATCAAGAAGAAAGATGAAGGTGAATGATAATAAGCTAAAGAAAATAAGACATGTAAATAAAACTTGCATTAATAAAAATAAAACTTACACTAAGACTCAAAAATAAAACTAAAGACTAGCTTCAAAATGAAGCCACGCATGGGGTATTTATCATGCTAGGAGGGGTTCAAGTTTGCCTTCGTGTACATTTTGCCCCCTAGACTTTTACATCTCATGAAAACAATCACATAAGCTACATTACAAGACTACTACAACTTCTAAAAATTAAACGTAAGTCCTTGTAACTTGAGGTAGCGTGTTGACGTTTCTTCCAAAGGTCTTCAAAGACTTAAAAGTAATCACTTGCTCGAATTTGTGAAGCTTATCTGGATAATTAACTTTGAACTTCGATTAAGCGTCTCTTTTATTTTCTTGAGCCTTTAAGAATTAAATTTGTCGTCACGGGCTTTTCTTAAGTAGATTTCATCTTCGGCTTCACTTTAAGACTCTTTTCCACATCTCGTGCTCGTTTAGGGCTTTTTGGTTGATTTTGATGTTGTTTTTGCAATATCCTTTCCTGCACAGTCATAAACACAAAAACACGATATCTTTGGCATTTGACGTTAGTTTTTGGTCTTATAGAGCCTGAAAATGGTGAATAAAAGGTATGTGAATAAGCACATTCCACCAACTTACAACGAATATCATCCGATGCTGACTGAACTGGAAATCCTTGACTACTTCATTGATCTTGGATACGA
This sequence comes from Artemisia annua, assembly GCA_014162995.1. Taxonomy (NCBI): domain Eukaryota; kingdom Viridiplantae; phylum Streptophyta; class Magnoliopsida; order Asterales; family Asteraceae; genus Artemisia; species Artemisia annua. Next base: position 30,181 of record LBNU01023381.1, read on the forward strand.
TATTCCTGGCAATGAATCACTCACACTTCTCTCCAAATTCAACGTCAAATATCTGCCGCAACCGTGGAGAACTTTCTACATGCTGATTGTCAGATCTATCTCTGGAAGAAGGAGTGGTCATGAGCATCCAAGGGTTGAACACATGCAAGTATTCTGGGGAATGATGACCATGACACCGATCAACTTTGCTGCACCAATAATGAGCGACATGCTCCATCACATTCATACTGATCGTGACAGGACCGTGATCCCGTTCATTAGGTTCACCAAACTACTCATTGCTTACTTATGTGAGAAAACCCCTGACTTCATCAAGAGGATGCACGACAGGACGGAACCAAAAGGCATATTTAATGAAGACCCAAAGATTTCATTTGTCAAGTCCATCAGATTCATTCCAAGAACCAAAGGCATGAGAATCCCAGATCATTTCTTGGATGACGAGATCAGAAAAACTCAGAACTTCAAAATCTATGATAAAGCATTCAAGGCTGGGAGAGTTGGCTTCAATGAGAAAGAAGACGAACCAGCATCTATTGTCCGAACCCGAAGCAAGAGGGGTGGCAAATCCGGTAGCACGAGCAGTACTACAACCTCCCAACAACCAAAGCCTGCTCAAAAGCCACCCACCAGACCAAGAAGGAAAGCTGCACCTAAGCAGATTCCTCAGGATGAACCGTCAGCTTCATCATCTGAAACGGAAACCGACTCTGAGTTCGGCACCGAATCTGATGACGAAGCAGACTATGTAAGAAGGTCAAGGGCTCCAGATGACCAAGAAGAAAAACTTGATGAAGAAGAAGAGTTTCCAGGGCTTGAACTGACTAAACAATTAAGCAAGGAAACTGCTGAGCAAGAACAAAGAAAAGGCACGGGAATTACCATCAATGAACCAAGTGATGCTGCTCGTGATGAAGAAGCAGAAGATGAACCTACTGCAGAGCCACTGGTTGACAAACGTAAACTGAAGAGTATCATTGTCGACACCAGGGCTGAAAAGAAGCAGGAAGAGAAAGAATTCAGGGCAGCTGTACTACTCAATCTCCAACATCCACAACCTCATCAAACACCGACAAATCTTCCAGGACATGAGGCTGGCTCAAGTAGCACTATAGTTCCTCAGACCGAAAACGAACAACGTGACACTGAAGGGAACATCGTCATGGAAGAAGCTACAGAGGAAGAGCAAGAGCAGACAGAGTACATCACACCCGAATTCATTGCTAAAGTTCAGAGAGACGAGGAAATCAAGAGGAAAGCTAAGGAAGAGACGGATAGACTGCTTCGTGGACTCGATCAAGACGAAGACCTCATTGACACTGATCAATATATCAACAGTCCTCCGCACTCATCTTCAAAGAATCCCCCGACTCCAAAAGAAACACCTCCAAGGGATCCCTCACCTCCTCCATCAGAACCCGAGCACAAATCATCTTCATCATCATCATCACATCACTCATCACCACCACCAGCAAAGAAAACACCCAAAGGCAAATCAGACAAGAAGAAGAAGGGAGGCAAAGCAGCTTTGACAGCATCAAAGCGGATCAAGAAAGCTCTTGATTTGGCAAAGAAGAAAAAGAAGGAGACGCAACAGCCAACTGGAGATCTTCATGACCAAGTACAACTGCTCTCACAACAGGTCAAAACTTTGACTTCACAAGTCAAAGATCTTCAGGATGCGAGTGAACTTGTCAACAAAGCTCTACATGCCGACATGGACGGGATGATCAAAGAGTACACCACAGAATATCTCAACGACAACCTCGCTGCAATAACTGAACCGGCTGTGTATGCGCTTATTGAGCCGATTCGATCGAAGTTGAATACTAGGATCAAGCACAACATTGAAAGAATGCTTGAGTCAACTCCATTTTACCTTCGCACTAACAGGGATCCTCCACCACCGGAAGATCTATCTACTGAACAACTACAAACACTGTTAGTTTTCAAGCTCAAAAATAAGGAGGAAAAGACACCTGAAGAATCAACGATGTTCGAGGCACTTCAAGCCATAGCCTCAAAAGAATCTTGCAAGGAAGCTGCCGGTAAACACAAACGACAAAGAAAAGATGATGATCCTGACTCAGATCCGAAAAGCAAGAAGTCAAAGAAGTCAGAAGCACCATCTTCATCACAGTAGCCCCTCAAGACTTCTAAGGCTCCTCCTTCTAAACAAAGAGCTCCTGCATCCGGCACCGGACCAACACAATCAGAGGCACCATTCACACTTCAACCGTTTGATACTCAGGACGAACCAGAAACAGCAATACTCGAATCAGAAATTCCTGAATTTCAAACCGGTCAATCGTCTCCAAAAGAGAAGAAGAAGTCATCAAAGTCAAAGAAACAGAAGAAAAAAGACTCCTCAATTCTCTTGGCTAAATGTGGACGAAGCTCGTGACTCTGATTGGCTTACAACAATGATCAAAGCACAACCACCGCTTGAGACCGACGAACCATTACCGGGTAATACTTTGCGAAGATAGTATTTGTGGTTTAAGGTAAAGGTTTGGATTACTAAGCGATCACCTGAGCTGGACTTTCTCAAGATAAGGAAAAGGTGGGACTTCGACTAACCAATTGGAGAACATAGCTGGTGCTTTATCTGGATCGTTGATGGTTAACCTAGATCGATTCACTACCGGAACGAAAGCTTACTCACGACTGGCAACACTAAACCTCTATTGGTTTCCCTTGAAAACTAAAAACCTGATCGTTACGTCTAAGCGCAGCACTGTAATCCACGGTCGTTGCCCAAAAACAGGGTTGACTGATCTCGATCAACCTCAAAGAATGGGAGATAGTGGATGAATATGTTTGAAAGATGATTTGTTTTGATTACACTAATAACATAAATGCGGTTAAGTATGGAAGCAATAAAGTCACGAAAGAAATGAAACAGTAATAATTGCATGAGTAAGTGATTAAAAAGAAACAGAATTAAGTGGATAATATGAAAGGGTTAAATGAATTTAAAGACAATATGTTGCAAGCAGCGATCCAGGTTCATTAAGTGTGAGCTAATGGTTTGTGACGAGTTATTTTCCCTTCTCGAGATTAGTTGTCAATTAATCTTTTGAAGAGAGAATAACTCTAGACAAGTGAATTAATCGTTCTAAGGCTTTTGTTCTTCGAATAATTAAATCACACATCTAAATAATCTTAACGATTATTAATCACAAACCTTTAATACTCGCACTTAACTCACAAACTCGAGTTACTAAGCAAACACGATTTAAACTACTCACGACTCATATTAAAGAACGTAAAGCAATAAAGAAAATATAGAAGACTTGAAAACATTAGATGCTAATAAGATTTTAATCTAAAATTGAAAAGACATTGAACTTAAATAAGAAAACATAACTAAAATGATTTTAGAAAATTTCGACAGCATTTCGTTTAGATTTCATAAAAATAAAGCCCCACTCGATGAAACGATGAGGAAAAGAAAAGCCTAACTCGGCTTGTAAAAGAAAAGAAACTAGAAAAGAAAGGAACCAGACCAAACTCGCAACAATAAAGGAAATCCATACTCGCTATAAATGACAAACCATACTCGCTGAATTTTTGGTCCCATACTCGCTAAGTTAAAACCATACTCGCTAGATCTAACTTCCCATACTCGCTAACTTCTAGTTGATACTCGCTAAGAATAACATGACCATACTCGCTATAAAATTCTCATACTCGCTAAAAAGGACTTCATACTCGCTAAACAACATTTCATACTTGCTAGAAATCAAGAAAAATCCCATACTCGCTAAACCCTAAACTCCATACTCGCTAGAGATAATATCATACTCGCTAGAACTAAAACCATACTCGCTAGAACTCTAGAAAAATTTCATACTCTCTAAACCCTAAAATACAAACTCGCTATAAAATAAGAAAAATGTACTGGACGATTTTTTAGTGAATCAAAAGATTAAAACTTAACAAAAACTAATAAAAGCTTCATGAAAAACAAGTTCAAAAGAAGCTAAATAAGCTTATAAAAGCTAAATAAGCCAACGACTCAAAACCAAGCCCTAACCTATTTTTTATATCATACGAATTGAAAACAAGCATGCAAAGGTGACAAAATTTGTAAAAGCTTTTGTAGATGATTGAAATGGATGTAAAGAAAGATTGACAATAAACTTGTAAAGATTTATAACGAAGATTAAGCGTGACAATAAGCTAGAATTAAGACATGAAAATAAGCTTGCATAAAAATAAAACTTACACTAATACACAAAATAAGCTAAGACTAATTTCTACTCCCTACTCCTACTTTTCTTCAAATGAAGCTACCCATGGGATATTTATCATGCTAGGGGGAGCTCAAGTTTGCCTTCGTGTACATTTTGCCCCCTAGACTTTTACAACTCATGAAAATAACACATAAACTACATTACAACACTAATAAACGTCTTAACTACTAAATATAACGTCTTGTAACTTCGAGGCTTCGTGTTGACGTGTATTTCAAAGGTCTTCAAAGATGTAAAAACGATCACTTGCTCGAATTCGGGAAACTTCTTCTTATAAATCTCTTTCCACTTCGATTAAGCATTTCTTTCATCTTCTTGAGCTATTAAGAAATAACTTTGTCGTCTTGGGCTTTTCTTAAGTAGATTTCATCTTTGACTTGGCTTTTAAGACTCTCTTTCACATCTCGTGCTCGTTTTAGGCTTTTTGGTTGATTTTCATGCAATTTATGCAATATCCTTTCCTGCACGATCACAAACACAAAAACACGATATCTTTGGCGTTTAACATTAGTTTTTGGTCTTCTTATCACTTAAACTAAGGTCAAAAGTATGTGTAAAATAGCACATACCAAAATCCCCCAGACTAAGGTATTGCGTGTCCTCACGCAATGTAATCACGTCACGCCTTAAAGATAAATAATTTCACACCTCTCTTTACTAACTTTGAGAAGTAGCAAAACGTTCAAAAGAGATGCGAAATCATTTATTCCCTAAAACGCCCTGATTTTCCATTTTTGACTATGTATATCATATATCTCACTACTTCAGCTTATGACGGTGTGCTTGACTTTCATTATCTTTCAATAACGATTAAGGGTCATAGAGTAAGAACACGATTCATAGAAAAGTGACCGATTGGATAAAATTCATCGTCCCTGATTTTTCACAAGCCCCCAAACTAAGCGTAAAAACGGATAATTATTTAATTACAAGTTAGATGCCAACGCTACTCATGGAAGTTACTCGCGTACCGCTTGCTCCCATTTTCCTATTTTTTTGAATCTCATTATTTTATTTTTGTGAGAGAAATGAATTTCTTCATAAGTAGTTATCGATAAAGATACCAAATTCATACGCTAAGTAGTTATCGATCTTCTCTTAAGAAGGTTTGCAAGAGAAATGTGGTCCACATCAAGGATATTGGATACATACAAAGACTTTGGAATGCATCAAAATAGACATAAGTTGGAGAGTACCTTCACGTGCACCTCATGCGCCCGATCTAGGATCATTCGCATGCACCTCACGTGCTACGAACTTTAGTCTTAACACTTAAACTCATAATCCATAAATCTTCAACATACATCCTTATTTTTATTTATTTATTTATTTATTTATTTATTTATTTATTTTTTATTATTTTTTTTTTATTTTTTTTATTTTTTTTTGCTTGCCTTAGTAACTTCTTAACTCCGAACCTTCACGGTTTCAATCCAAGACCTACCGCCAACTGCTAGGGTTGGAATCTAGGATCCAAGGCCTGATATCAATCCGAAGTCTTAAAGCACCTTAGCTCATACATAACAACGGGCTTTAGGGTAGCTCCGGAACCACATGCGTACTACGCTTATACAACGATATACAATACAACTTCAACTAGCGTGTATCCATGATGTGTACCCAATTTCCCAAGCAAAGATTCTCTTAAGAAGATAAAGAACTACTCATCGGCTAAACCTAACATCTTTAATTATTTTGCACAGATATGGGGTGAAGCAATTTTGTGGGAACAAAAAGACATGAGTACCTTCGATGAGCTTTAAAGAGATCCAACTACTCTATGCTTAGCATCTAACTTCTAAAGAAACTCTATCATTTCACGTTCTCCGCAAATTTAAAATCTCAACTAATGAGATCCGCGAATGCTTAGCCGATAATCAAGCCACGCATATATAAAGTCAAGTACGGGAGCCGACGAAAGAGTAGCTCCTTGTGTACAAAACTAGTAAAAGCTTTTGTGATCATCATTGGTTAAGGGAACAAGCTAGGGCTCAACACGCCCGGATCAAGTCAAAATTTTTATTCTCACTCTTACCTAGTAGGAAAGTCAAACGCGGTGTCAAAACTTTTTATTCTATTTTTGCATAATCTTTTTAATTTTTTCTTTTTTTTCATTTTTTTTTCTTTGGAATTTTTCAAAATTTTTCAATTTTTTTGGTTTTTGAGGAAAAACGGGGTTGCGTAAGTAAACAGCAATGGTGAAAGTGCTAGGTCAATCGAATCGAAGATTCACCCCCCAGACTAAAGGTAAACATTGTCCTCAATGTTTCAAAGGTAAGGGTAATCCTAACAATAATTCTAAGGCCGTTTATTAAGTATGCCAAAGATACCATTAGTCGATAATATTTGGATATATGATTTCCAAGCAAGCATCAAGACATGGGACTCGAGTGGAGATGAGACGATCCACGAGCACGAGAGTCATCATGAATTGGGAAAATCCTGCACAAACATAAACAACCAAGCAAACACAAGATTGGAAGAGGTCGCCCTCCTCGCGTTACTTATTAGAAAATAAAATAAAAAGGATAAGCATGGGGTGCCTCCCACGAAGCGCTTGTTTAGTAACGAGTCGTGTAGCTTAGACTCGCCCCGAATTTACTTGTCCTTGGGGGGAGCAAATGAAACACACAGCTTGAAAAGTGACGATGCCGGGATCAAAAACAACATCCTCACTCCCGGGGGAATGACGGATTGGAGAAACAACAGCATAGGTAAGATAAGGAAGAAAGATCATAACAACGATTTCGAGGTCAAATTCAAAGAGATCCTCAGGGGTAAGCACAACTTTCTCCTTAGACTTATAATCATCCTTCTTCAAATTTTCATCAACAAATTCTTCAATAGTAACGTAAGAAGCAAGGATGTCGGGCTGGAGCCCATTAGAGTCCAAACAAGTTAATATACCGAGTATAAAAATTTTATCTTCGGAAAGGAACGATAACGAAGTATCAACCACGGTAAAAGATGATGAATCCTTAGTCGATGACAACTTAGTAGGCTCAGAAACTTCTACAATTCTTGATGGAGTCAGATCGACTGGAGTTAAAAACTCATCGTGAAGAGAATTAACCATATGATGAACATTCGTAACCTCGGGTTCCGTAACAGACTCGTCACTATCCTTAATCCGAATATCGAAGAGCGGATTATCTGAAATCATCGTAAAATCTGGTTCGGGATCAAAGAGAGGATTGGTGAAAGTTGTTTTGAAATTTTCAAGAACAAGGTTATCTGATTCATTTGAAGTTTCATCAATTTCTGAAAGAACATCGATCTCTTCTGGAGAGAATTCAGGAATGTTTGGTTCAGAAAATGAGGTGGGATTGCCACACTGAGGAATTTCTTCTTCAACGTACTCGATTTCTCCACAAGACAAGGAAGTATAACCTTCGTCAGACTCGGAACATATCTCATCATGATTATCAATGGACTCATCAGTAACTTCATCGTTCTTCGGAGGGAGAGGGGGTAATGGTTCTTCAGGTAATAAACTTTCAAGAAAACGAATATCTCCCTCCGGATCAAAGTTAGTATCATCAACCATCGTCGAATCAGAATGACTGTTAGCAAGACAAGCCTCGATCTCATCATCGTTCTTCTCAAAGCAAATATCATCAAACGGCTTATCATTCGTATCAACAAGATTATCAAGACGATCATTTTCAACAATCTCATAATCACCGTTAGAAGTTTCCCCGGACTCACTTTGGATTGGGACAAGGTTCTCAACACTAGACTTATTGAATTCGTCCGATTCCGTTGCCGGAATAGTGTTAAGAGGCTCGTCCCCCATTGTTAGAGAGTCCTTGGGTTCTAC
>LBNU01023381.1:74589-147184 GCA_014162995.1 Artemisia annua
TGTTAAATTTACTTGGTTTTTTGGATTTTATGGTGTTGTGCTTTAAGTTTGAAACGTCTTTTCATTTATATATATTGCTGGGGTTTTGTGAAATCCGTAGTGTTTGGGATTGGGAGTTTGCCATTGAATTTAGGGGTGTTTAGGATTTGGGCAGCAACTACAAGTAATATCGATTTGTTGTTGTAGTGGTGTTGTGCTTATTATCAAAGGTTATTGTTAACTAAATATGTGCTTTAAGTCTTATGTATGAAGAAATAAAAACTTACCAAACAGTTATGTAGGTTTAATATTTTTAAGTAATCCTTTGCAGGCATGGATAAAAAAGATGATGCAAGCAGACGAGGATGTGGCCAGATAAGTACTTCAGAACTATATACAAATCGAGAGGGACAAGGGCATAGCCATACAACAGGCTAGCAAACCATGTCAACAGATGTATAGATTGGGCAAATGCGCTATTTAAACATCTATTTGACTTTGTTTGATTTTATGCATTTGTGTATGCTTAAATTCTAAGGTGGGATTAGTATTTGTCTTAATTTTGGAACACTAATTCGGCTTTCTTATTGACAGGTACCTTTTTCTATGAATCTTAAACATGGAGGAAAAGATGACAAATTCTATGAAACATTCCAAGGTGCAACCATTAATGTCCAGGTATGATTTCCTCAAAGGATTTTCTCCCTGCACCCATCGAAACACCCTTTCTGTTGGACTATGGATGTTTGGCTACTGCTGTAGCGACACCTAAACACCCCTTTTGTAGCAGAAATCACTTTTACTTGAGAGGAGGAAATTCACTTTTATGCATATACACTGTATTTTAAACGACAGACCAAACATACATTAACCTTGAAAAGATGACTTACACATGAACATTAGTAGTTACTGTTGTTGACGGCTATTATGAGTTGCTTAGGAGTAATACAGTAGGAGTCACGCTTGCGGTGTGCATTATAATGTGCATTATGCTTTTCTGGTCCAACTTTCGGAACCGAAGTTTGCAACTTTGTAAGAAAATATTTTGACAATTTGATTACTCTGAGGTGTAGGTGGAACGTGCATTAGTAAAAGGTGTGATGAACAATGGCTCGGGGACACATGTGACTGTCAGTTTCGCAGCAGACTTTGTAGCTGCAGTTGCATCGATTCCAGTGGATGTGACCCAGCTTTCCAAATACAAAGAGGCCAAAGCCTCATGTTGGGTATCCTACTGGATTGTGGTTTGACCTTTTTATGTAGGGTAGAGGGTCCCCCTAACCGGTTATGGTAATGAGCGGTTACCTATGTTGCCGTTTACAGGTTTTGTGTTCCAAGCTATATACACTGGCCATCGGCCATTCGATATCCTATCTGCTCATCTTTCAGTTCCTGGTGATATTAACAATTTCTCGGTGATTACATTTTCTTTTGTAACTAAATTAACAATATTTGATAGGAATGTTTTTAATAAACTTTTTGCATGGTTTTCAGGCCAGCTCCTAAATTCAGTGATAAGCAGATGATTCATTACAAGAGCGGTAGTACTCCACTTCATTGACCACCTCCGGGTTCAGGTTCCTATAGTTTGTGGCCTATAGTTTGTGGTGTCACACAGAAGGAACATAAGCACGTTGAGCAGAAATATGTGTGACCTATAGTTTGTGGTGTCACACGGAAGGTAACCTCGATTCTGATCTTTGCAATCTCTTTTTTAAAAAAAAAATGAGCTAAAAGAGTTTGATTTGAACTCGGTAGTTGATACTAGATCGCACACTTGATACTGTGATGGTTCAACCTATTTTCCTCTACGATTTTAGCTTTACAGGATGATTAAGTTTTTCAATATTTTAGACTGCAAAGTGACTTGAGTATAAAAGTAGTTCACTGAAAGTGCAGATAAAATCCCTTTTCCTGCATAAATTCACCCGAGAACCCTGAATATCTGGACGCTTGATGTTGATCCATGTTACAGGTTCAACTTACATGTGAGGCAACTCCTACAAGCTTTGATGCAAGTAGGGGCTGGTACTATAAAGCTTTTATGCAAATCCGGCAGCGATTTTTCCATATTATATTTTGAGAAAGGATATTGTTTTCTCAATTAAAAAAGGTAAAGTATTTTTTTGTGATATGTAGGTGATCATTGTGTTCATATTTTGTTGTCATTAAAAAACATAGCAATACAATCTTACAAATTAGTTTTATGGCTCTTGCAGACAGTGCAGAATTACCAATAGTGTCCATTCCTTTTATTGGCTATGGCGCGTCTCATGAAACTGCTCACAATATTTATTTGCATAATCGTGACAGTCACGGGAAGATGATGCAGAAGTATATAGGTGCGATATCACATCTATGGTGACTTTACCGGTGCTCATTTGAGCCAATGACAATGCTGCAAAAATGGCAGAGGTTTGTCCGAAATAACCTATATGATTGTAGTCGCTAATTTTGTTTAAACTTTGAGTTATTAGTAAGATACATTTGATATTTTTTCCCAGTTGATCGATGGAATATTCCCACCTGCTAAAGCTAGCTGATGAGTGCGAGGATCCGCACATGCGAATGGTGTATGCTGGTAAGAATCTATCACTCACACAAAGACACAGGCCCATATGTACAGGTAGGGTAAGGTAAACGGGTTTAGAGGATTTGGGTCAAACTAAAACTCTCATTGTCAATTTCTTTAGTGTTTCCAGTAAGATTACAAATATTATATTATTTCAATGGTAAATGCTTATAGATAAAGCTATGATAATAAACATAATTAGTTGTCTGAGCCCATTAATTCTTTTGATTATTTAAGGCTTCACATGTAAAATGATGAGTGAATAGTTCGGCATTAAAATCGTTTTGTATAACCTACTCTTAAACTGAGTTCTGGATCATCATAACCAGTTTCACAAGACGCAAACATTAGAAAGACTTAAACGGGTGATTGGACTTTTAATGGGGGTGTATCTGTCTGCTGCAAAACTTCTGAGTTTACGGGTGTTTGGGTCGATTTAAGGGGTGTTTAGGGATGCTGAAAATCATAACTTCAAGGTTTACTAAAAATTGTTATTTAATATTTTTCATCAGTTTTGACCGACTTTAACCCGTTCGACCTATTTCCTTTTAAGCTATATTTTGGATTTATATGTTCAAGTGGGTAGAGAAAAAGATGACCAAAATTGACCCATTATATATTAACGGGGTTCAAATTTCTATTTCTAGCGATTAATTGGTCGTTTTTAACAGGTTTTGGGATGGTTTTTAAAGGGAGTACGGGTGCGTTTTTGGCCTGCTGCTGTTACATTTAATGACAGGCTTTTAGGTGTGATAATCACTCATTGGGTAGTTAACAAGGTGGCCTGAAAGTTCCACTTGCACATAATAAAGACATTGAAGATAAAACTTCAAAAAGAACTGTGGTTGAAATGTTTAATGTTAGTGAGTTGCATGTTTGTTTCTTCATTATTCTTATCTTTTGAACTTGAAGAAATTTAACTGCTAAATTGATAGATTTGATAACAAAGATGACATTAGTTGGTAACTAAAGTTTGAATTCACATAAAAAATGATACTTTTTTTAGTCGTTTGTGACATTTAATCCTTGTATATTTATGCATCAGGCTCATATATCCATATTGAATGTGGCTGGAAAAGCAAAATCAGTGAATGTGTAAAAACATTGGAGTTAGTTTAATGTATAGTATTGATGGGATATTGTTGGTTTTGGTTGGTTTTTAAATTATGGCTGATATATATGGCATAAGGGGTGCTTGGAAAATGGTCAAATAGATATATGGATAGTATTGTAACTAGTAAGGGTCATAGACGAATGATGGGCCCATGAAGTGGAGAATGGATAAGTCTACAAAGTCTAGAGTAGTTATCATGATATATTTTGTTGATTTTTTGGTCTTGTATTTTTGTAGTCTGAAGATGGAGATGTTTAAGTTGATTTCTTTGCTTTGTATGTTCTCAAAGCATGTTTTGAGATGCTCATTTGACCATGCTTATGTTGGTATGTCCGTATAGATGTTTTTTGTATTTATTATTTGGCTTTTATAAAATTTGTCGGGGTATCGTCCCTTTACCGGAACATGATGTTGTTTATCGTCTATATTTAATATATCTTCCTATTTTATTAATACACTCTAAAATGAGCATTACTTAAATATGTTAATTTTTCTTCTAGAGCAACCATTGATGATTCTCTTGGCGTGTCACACCACATGGTTTTATATTTCGTCCATGAAGTTTAGCACCAAACTAAAATGATGCTCGTAAGTTTTAAATGTTAAAAGTAGATACTTGTATTATTTAATTACATTTTGATATTTTTCACGTTAAACAAAATAGTTACTACAATATAGCATATCGCTAATTATCCGTCGCTAGAATTCCGTTGCTATGAACGGGTACTCGCCTAGTCTAAAAAACGTGTCAACTTTACATTAATCAAATAAAAGTCCACACAGTTGACTCATTCTTTTAACTTCACTCACACAAAACACAACACATAAACAAGGAGTTGTGGTGTGTGTTTGAACACCATGCACAGAAACTACGTCCAGCCTAAACTCCACTCCCCTGTTAAAAACCCATTTCTTCTTCTTCTTCCCCAAATCATCAAAACCCTAAAAATTAACAATGGCACCAATTGACCCACACTCATTCACAGACTCATCACACCCGTTAACAACCCACATCTCCTTAAACCTCTACTTCAATTTCCCATCTTCCAAAATCCACTCTTCAGCTTTAATAACTCTAAAAACCCACTACACAGGTGACCTCATTCTTGACACAAGAAACTTATCAATTTCAGCTGTATTCGACCCTCTCAACAATACCCAGATCCCGTTTTGTCTGTCTTCTGAAGTTGACCCTATAAAAGGTCAACCTTTAACTGTTTCTTTAACTAACTGTAACTGTTTTTTGGTGGTCTATGACACGTCACCATGTAGTAGTGCACTTCAGTGGTTGAACCCATCTCAGACTTTTAATAAGAAGTTTGGATTTGTTTATAGTCAGTGTCATAGTATTCATGCGCGGTCGATTTTCCCGTGTCAAGATACGCCTAGTTTTCGTGTTAAGTATAGTGCCAGAGTGAATATTCCGTGGGAACTAGGGTGTGTGATGAGTGCTAAGCATGTGGAGAGGCGTGGCCCGATGAGGGGTGAGAATGAGATGTGTTGTGATGAGGGGTTGTGGTGTGGTGATGGGAGAGTTGTGGAGGAGTTTGTGATGGAGCAGCCGATACCGACTTATTTGTTTGCGTTTGCGGTTGGGGAGATTGGGTGGAGGGAAGTTGGGCCCAGGACCAAGGTGTTTGCGGAGAATGCGGGAGCGGTGCTTGATGCTGCTGCGAAGGAGTTTAGTGAGACGGAGGATATGATTAGAGGTGGGGAGAAGTTGTTTGGGGAGTATGATTGGGAGAGATTTGATTTGCTTGTTTTGCCGCCGAGTTTTCCTTATGCTGGGATGGAGAATCCGAGGATGGTGTTTTTGACTCCGACTGTGATTAAGGGGGAAGCTAGTGGAGCTCATGTTGTGGCGCATGAGCTTGCTCATAGTTGGACGGGGAATTTGATTACTAATAAGACTAATGATCACTTTTGGTTGAATGAGGTAACTCTGATCAGTTCGTTGATATTACGATTGATAACATGTGACATCTTATAGTTGTTTAGTTTGTTAGTTTTGATTATAAGATCACTTATTTTTAGCAAGCCATTTTTTAGTAATCTTATAATTTGTTATATATGTTAAACATATAGAATTAATCTTTAATTATAATTTCATTTAGTACATGTTATGGGTGGACAGAAGTTCAAATTTTGTTCATAAATTGCTGTAATAATTGTCCATAAATTGCTGTAATAAGTTGATAAAGGAAACAAACTCAATAGGAGTTGAGAAGGACATAATATTATCTAACCAAAGACATAGTTATGGATATTGTCTATATGTAGAACGAACATTGTGATCATTACATGATAACTGTTAATTCCATTTGGGTCCGTAAGTTTTCTTTATTTGCCATGATCAAATGTAATACTCCGTAATATTTTCTATTTCTGTTTATTTGCGTTAGATAAAACCTCGGATTACTAATTTTGCGCATAGAAAGACAGGATAATTCCCCCCTCCAAAGAATGCATCCCAAAAAATATAATAATATCATTTCTTTAAAGCATCTTTCATTTTTAAGATGTCGGTGACATATTTATGCTGAAACTGGTGATAAATATTACCTTATCAATAAGATATATATAAATGATATTGTTTTTACATAGTGTTCTGGTTTCTACTAAGGTGGTTATCGAATTGGTTACATAAAAGTCTAAGATGACATAAAATGCCATTTCTTAAATGTTGTTTGAATGATAGTGTTATCTTCATCTTATATTATCTCGGTTTTATTTTTCTATCTTGTTGTAGGGATTTACAACTTATGCTGAAAGGAGAATAATTGAGGCTCTGCAAGGGGAAGACGCAGCTGCATTAAAAATCGGAATTGGTTGGAAAGGTTTGGTTGATGAAATGGAGAGGTTCAAAGATAACATGGAGTTCACAAAGCTCCTAACTAACCAGGAAGGTGTGGATCCAGATGACGTTTATTCCCTGGTTCCATATGAAAAGGGTTTTCAATTTCTATGGCGTATTGAGCGACAGGTACTTATATTATTGTACAGCTGATTGAATATATAAGTAATCCAATTTTGGTCAAAATTCATTTTTAGATAACCAAGCTCTTAATTTTAGGCTGGAAAAAATATTAAAGTTTTAAAATCGTCTTATATAAGATGATCAACTTTCAAAATGTTGGACTTAAGCTAATCTGACCTGTCCGTGCTTCCTGGTCAAGATGATGACGTGGTTGTTCATGTGTCCGTCACTTTGATCATGTTGACTTGTTTCTCACATGACCCTAAAAAACCGTTAACTCTCAAGATACTTAAAATTGGAAGTTATGAAACTTGATTGTTTTATCTATGGTAAAAAGTTGGTTACCTTTTTGATGCAAATATTGCATACATAACTTTTTTTTGAACTGCTTGTTAGTTGTTAGTGGTTCAGGGCCAGCAGTGACATCCAATTCGGCAGTATGCTGACCCTGAAACCCGCGTCTGCTACTCCTTTATCACCTGAAGAGGTAAAAGTCCCAGGTGGGACTCGCACTTGAGACCTCCCCTAGCCAAACATCCCCTCCCCAAGGCACCTTAAGGAAACCTTGGTGGCTAAGTGAGCTAGAATTTACATATCTTAAATTCTAGTATTTGAAACTCTACTACATAATAAATCTGCGGTATGTAATATCCCTCCATTATAAATTCATGACCAAACCCCCCATATAAGATTACCTAAGATCAGAAGTTTAGAAACTTGGTCGTTTTTTCTATGTTAAAAAGTTGGTAACCATTTTATGCAAGTTGCCATATTGCTTAGCTCATTTTTGTTGCTTTTTACATGATGTTTATTATTGTTATTTTTCTTTACATTTCGCATGTGATTTGTATGTGATGTTCAGATTGGGAGGACGGCTTTTGATGAGTTCCTAAAGAAATACATTGCTGCATTTAAGTTCCAGTCCATTGATACTAGCATGTTTCTTGATTTTTTGAAAGCAAATGTTCCTGGAATAGAAAATGACATCGATTTGAAGACATGGACCGAGGGTACTGGGATCCCTCCTGATGCTATGGAGCCAGTTTCTACCATCTATACAAAAATAGTTTCACTAGCACACGAGTTTAAGCAAGGTAGGATGCCAAGTGAGGAAGAAGTTGCTAACTGGCATGGGCAGGAATGGCAACTTTATCTCGAAAATCTCCCAAAATCTGTTGAAGCTTCACAGGTATCGTTTATGTAGTTTATGATACATTTCCAGCAAGCTACCTTTTCTGCTACGTCATCATCTTTGCATTATAGTAATCTATGGTGACCGTTGTGGTAGATTTGATAAATCTATTAATTGGTTGGCCTGTTCCATTATTATTTCTCTGTTTCTGCTGTAGAACTCCTTGAGAGCCATCTTGTCTAGCTGTATGGCACCTTACCTTTGATATTGGCTTTTAAAGGAGGTACTGCCGTAGTGGTAAATGCATGTAGTCTGTTAACCTCTTTGGTTCCTAGAAAATGAAATAGGTTACATGGCATGCATCTTAAAAGGTGGACGCGATCTTTCCCTGTTTCCATGTTTAGTATCGTTTGTTATAAAGTTTTATTTAGGTTTATATTTAGGGACCTAGACAAATATCTCTAGGAAACTGCTACACTATTTAATCATATATTCAAAAATATAATCTGTGAAATCTTCATGCAGTTTGGGGGTTGAAAGTTAGAAACTGTATAAAGACTTTGATATGACAAGATGATCTAGTGGCAACAAGTGTAGCACCCCTGCACCCCAAGCCTAGAACATGTGACCGTATACCTTTCAAATTAACTTATGACAGTTGACCATGGTTGGGGGATATTAGTGGCCCAAAATTTGGGATTTGTAATGGACTTGCAGTATTTTAACTCAAATCATGTATTCATGTGTGACAACTAGACAAAATGTCAGTGTCTCCCTAACTCAAGTCTCTAATGTCATTGTGTGGCTTTTCACAGAAAGTCAAATTAACCTAAAATCACAATGTGTCGATGAGACAAATGAGTCTCATAACATGTATAATGCCTATAGTAGTAAATTGATTTATGATGGATGTCACATATAGGTCAACTCAGTTGATTGTCAAAGCCATANTCTAATGTCATTGTGTGGCTTTTCACAGAAAGTCAAATTAACCTAAAATCACAATGTGTCGATGAGACAAATGAGTCTCATAACATGTATAATGCCTATAGTAGTAAATTGATTTATGATGGATGTCACATATAGGTCAACTCAGTTGATTGTCAAAGCCATACATAGTGTATTCCACTTTTGTTTCAGAAATATTTTACTATGTTGTTTTAATTTGTTGTTGAATGAAACACTTGATATTCATAAACGGAACATTGTTTACGCTGTGTGTTTCACATATTACCATTCAAATAATGTCCTTATGTTTGTTATGCTGGCATTTTTAGAGGTTCTTGTTAAAAGGATTTCTAAATGCTGTTATATAATCAACTTAAATATATAGGCATAATACTTGGCTGGCCAGTGGCCACAGTCAACCAAGTGGCCTATGCAACCGCCAATTTACCTCAGTCAATAATAAATTGTCCAGATTTTAGGATACTAAACGTTGTAATGGAATCACTTCATAATCTGGGAGGAGTAAAACATAGCAAAAAAAGATGTGTTGCATTTACTCTAAGAAATCTCAGCGAAGGACATTAAATGCAATTTTTTGTTTTGGGGCGGGGAGATTATCTAAGCNATTACCATTCAAATAATTTCCTTATGTAGTTATGTTTGTTATGCTGGCATTTAGACTCTTGTTAAAGGATTTCTAAATGCTGTTATATAATCAACTTAAATATATAGGCATAGATGAATACTTGGCTGGCAAGTGGCCACAGTCAACCTAGTGGCCTATGCAACCGCCAATTTACCTCGGTCAATAATAAATTGTCCAGATTTTAGGATACAAAACTTTGTAACGGAATCACTTCATAATCTGGGAGGAGTAAAACATAGCAAAATAAGATGTGTTGCATTTACTCTAAGAAATCTCAGTGAAGGACATTAAATACAATTCTTTGTTTTGGGGAGTGTGGGGATATTATCTAAGCTACCCATTGGGTAGACCTTACCCATTGGGTAGTTTACCCGGATGAGGTGGCATTCAGTTATTGGGAGAGAAGGAATAAAAGCATTAATTGTATTTTTATTCCTTTCATGCCACATATTACAAGCAAGCATTAATTGCGTTTTTAGTCACTGGGTAGTTTACCCACCGGGTAGGTTAAGTTTTCTCCTAAAAATTTATTATCTTTGACTTAATTGTGCCATATGTTTATTTGATTTTTAAAACTTTGATGATGCAGGTTACAGCTTTGGATTGTCGATACAGGCTATCAGAATCAAAAGACTATGAGGTGAAAGTATCATTCCTCCAGCTAGCCATTACTTCAAGATGCAGCGAGTACTATAATGTTGTGGAGAAAACTCTGAAGGAAGTAGGGCGAATGAGGTACCTTCGCGCACTGTACAAAGCACTTGTGCAGGGCAAAACAAGGAAAGAAGAAGATAAGATATTTGCTCAAAGGATTTTTGCTGAAGCTCGTGAAAGTTACCATCCGATCGCTCAAGGTGTTGTGGAGTCTATTCTTTCCAAGCATCTTTAAATATATAAGCGAAAGCTTGACTAAGCGACTTTATGAAAATCACATTGTGATTTTTACAGAAGTAACTGAAAAAAAAATGAAAAAAAAAAAAAAAAAATCGTCAAAAGTATATAGAAGTGCCCGTCTACTGAAAAATAAAAAAACAAAACAACTTTGCGTGTGCTATTTATTTAGTATTTTTAGATAATAATTTTTGATTAAAAATTATCTTTCATTATTCAAGCAAAAAATGTCGTGGAGTAATATTTTTCTAGCTATGTTGTAATTAGTATTTTTAGAAAATAGTGTCTTTATTACGTAGTAATATTCTAGAAATGATTTGTACCATGAGATGTTAATAATAATCATAATCCAAGTCTGGTTAGATTAGTTTGTATTTTTGTGGTACACATTTAATTTTGTCATTTGAATTCAAAGTGTTTTGTATAACCAACTATTATAGTTATAAGTATCATGCATGCGCAGAGTTTATTTTTATATCAAATTTAGTTTAGACTTTACGCACATAGTTTTTCATTTATTGTGTTTTTTTCTTTAAATATCTTTTAATTTACAGTATAGTTTTTGTTTCGGATATCGTTACGTGGAATTAAAAGATAGACAACGCATACTTATTATTAGTCGTTGGTCCGTCCGTGCATTATTTGATTTAGTTAATCATTAGGCTAATATTCTATATGATTTAACTTTTATCTTTTTCTCTAGTGATAAGTACCGTGCTCGCATGAAATTTATACATGAATCAATTTTTATTTAATCGTGTAGTTTAATATAGACGACTTACTATAAGTTTGAACGTATTTAATACTTGAACACACGCACACATGGATTATTTTACGTATGTTATAAAAATGAAATTTTTGCGATAGCCTAAAACTTAAAAGATGAATACAGAAAAACATTCAACATGAGTCATTGCATTATAGCTTGGTGTACATGTTGCTATTATAGAACTAATAAAAAAGTATATCAAAGAATTTTAAATAGTAAACTACTAAATAATATTTTGCATGAGTCGTTGTTGTATTACAATCTCGTGTATTCAGTTACATATCACAACAACCATGTATTCGTTCATTTTGATATTTATGATTTGTGCAAATCACCATATGCGTGTATATGTCCCATGAAAATGACAAAATTTGACTTACCAAGCAGTTTCTAAGAACATAATACATCAAATAAGAAATATAACTAAAATGAGAATAAATCACAACCACAAATATTAGATGCACACATACTCTGTATGTATAAATAGGTAAATACAATTATCTACATTTTTCATTTTTTGTGACACAAAATTTCTCCTTTTGTTTCATGAAAATTCTGCTATGGAATAGGACACGATTTCTGTAAACCACTTGTGGAGCTTTTCCCAATAAAAAAATTGATCAGAAGACAAAAAATATACCGGTGATGCACACCGTACAACACCGCTAATGCTTAAAGGGGTGTGTGTATAAAGAGGGCGTTGCTATAGATTCTCCCATTTAAAATTTTGAGAATGTAACACACCTCAGGTTTGGCGCATAAATACTTGACGATTTGGTAAAGAACCTAAATTAAAATTCTTATGCCACTTAGAGTATGGGGAGTGATAACGTAGGCTCCGCGTTATTCCTAGGTGGCACTCTTTCAACGCAAGTTATAACATGTTAACCATTTCCAAGCACATCGCGCGTTACAACGCACGTTAGCCCAACAACGCAAGTTAGTTAACGCAAGTTACAACCATTTCCCCATCCGGTGTTAACTTGAGTTGGCTTGGTTTGCATTAGTTTTTATTTTTTATTTTTTTAAGTGGGTCCCAAAAAGCGGTGTTATTCGGTGTTATGATTTCCTGGTATTTTTTGATGTTATGTTATTTGGTGTTAAGATGATGTGGCGCTGACGTGGCGCGGTGTTATTTCATAACTTGCGTTATGATTCCCATGCTCTTAGATTCAGTTCTCCCATGCACCGTCAACCAATTCTTATAAGTTTTTATTTAACTACTTGTTTGACCTACACTTATGTATCTTTGATTAACCATCCCTTTAATTAGCATCTCAAATTTATGCAAAATGTGTGTATCACTAATGCATCCATATGGACCACACCCGAACCAACTCACCCAGTTGCACATATATAGTAACAGCTTCCCCATTGTCACTACTACAAACAAAAACATAACCAACTACTATATACGTTTTCCTTTTAGTACATGCTTCTTTTGTGGCTCCTGCTTCACTTTTGATTTTCTGTGCACCTATTGAGGCTAATGTTTAATACAGTCATATATGAAAGCTGTTTTTGAGTGTCTACGCGCACCACATGCTCAGGATTTTCTATTAGCTATCCCCATAGACGGGCTAGGTCAGCATATGTTACCGGTGGAATATCGTACTATCCTTAAGTATCGCCTTATGATTCCATTATTTCTGGTTGATGAGATATGCCCTGTTTGTCGCAAGGCATGTTTGGATTCCTTTGGGGAACATGCGGTTCATTGTAAAGAGCTCCCGGGCTTCAAGTACAGACATGATTTTGTTAGAGACGTCCTTTTTTATGTATGTAGGCGTGCCGGGATCTCCGCCAAGAAAGAAGCGCCTGTGAACTTTTTGACGGACCCGTTGGATGGAAGATCTACATTGAGACCGGCTGACATTTTGATTTTTGGATGGGTTGGAGGGAAACATGCGTGTGTGGATCTGACCGGGGTTTCTCCTTTCCCGTTTGATACATTTGGTTTCCTTGCACCTGAGGCGGTGGAACTACTCAACAGAGTCCAACGAGTTATGAACAGTAATGTTATGACACATAGATCCACGGATGTAGTTTTCAAAAGAGTTAGCTTTGCAATCCAAAAAGGGCTAGCGGCGCAGCTTGTTGCTCGTTTGCCTTCAACCACTATCAATGCAGAGAAGGGCAGGAGATGTTACCAGAGCAGATAAGAGCAGTGCTTCTGGAGACTGCTGGTTACCATGGTGCCATTTAGCAGGTTGTATTGCAGTTACATCCACGATGTTGTTTTTAATTTGACCATTGTATATGAATCTCTTGAGATTTTTCTCTATCAGAACTCCATGCTACATACATTTGTTGTCATTTCCTTGTAACCAACGAAATTTTCCTATTATGTGACATCATCAAGCCTACAAATAAATCCAACTGTGTCAAAACCACTACTATAATAGTAATAGAATAGGGATTTTACCACTCACGCTCCTTAATCAGATGGGATACGTCAATGTTGGAGAATTACATCATCAAAAATATGATCTCGATCTCTGCATGAATGTAAACCCGCTCTTTTAATACGTGTAACTTCTTACGTAAACATCTTGTAGTTAAGNATTGTATATGAATCTCTTGAGATTTTTCTCTATCAGAACTCCATGCTACATACATTTGTTGTCATTTCCTTGTAACCAACGAAATTTTCCTATTATGTGACATCATCAAGCCTACAAATAAATCCAACTGTGTCAAAACCACTACTATAATAGTAATAGAATAGGGATTTTACCACTCACGCTCCTTAATCAGATGGGATACGTCAATGTTGGAGAATTACATCATCAAAAATATGATCTCGATCTCTGCATGAATGTAAACCCGCTCTTTTAATACGTGTAACTTCTTACGTAAACATCTTGTAGTTAAGTAGCTGCAAATGAAGATAAATTATAGAATGAGCCAACAAAAATAAAGAGGAACTAATAGGCAATTTGCACAATGGTTTGTTTATATCTTTATCAAAAGTATTACATCATGGAAGCATTAAAGAAATAATCTGACCCGAAGAGTTGCATACAGTATAACAGAACAACAAAAAAAAGAAGAAAAAAAAAGAACATGACTACCACATAGACTGCTTTTTGTTTGTGTGAGCTCCCATGAATTACTTTTCCGATTAACCCAAACTTGATGCAACATGCCGTGCAATAAATACAACCAGTTTGACCAAAACCCAACCACATCATACATCTTGCGGTTAACTTGGGTTGGGAAGTTTGCATACTATATAACAGTCTTGAATATATCGAATAATAACTATATATTTTGATAAACGGGGTTTGCTACTGATCAGAATGAGCGAGGCAGATTAGACCTGCAAATATTAATTATGATCTACAAAGGAAAAATATTATTACAATAACAATACTAATTCTAAGCTATAAATAACTGAGAGGTTGTATGCATAGAATACAGACACAAATCTTACAACTCAGTTTCTGTATTAGACTTCCCTTTTCAGCTAAACTTTTTGGTTTGACCCATTTGAAAAATATAACCATTATAGATCATAAGAAAATGTGGCATCTCCACTCAAAAGAAACAACATGATAACCCTATAATAAATTATAAGTAACAGTGACATCTCTACCCAAATAAAACAATATGGTAAATTAAAAGTTAATACGTTTGAGAGTTAAAAAATATTTTCTTTATTAAAACGACTTTGTGTTTCAATTTTCAAAGTTGGAGAAAGAAACAAGTAAAAAATCAGTGGTTCTACAATTACGGTTTCGGTTGTGTTGCTTGTGCATACATTTTATTTTTTTAAGTTGGGCCATCGTACTGCGTTACCACTTGACGAGGGTCACGTACTCACGTAATTTCTTTCACTTTTATTATATTGTGAGGCATAGCATAACCGCATAACTGCTAAAACAAATTCATTTGGTTATCTTTGTTGTATTAATGTTTTGGGTACTTTTAACAATTTGTGTATTATTAATGCTAATTTATATACATAACTTCTTCTTCTTCTTTTGCGTAAGGAAGCTTCTTCTTTTTTTCTTCGCATAGGGCCACCGAAATCTTTAAGACGACTTTTAGCTATTTAGATCTGTTATAGAGTTACCATTTTTCGGTTCCAGTGAAGATGAATGCCATCAAACATATAGGAGCACTGGACCACCCAAATGCACTAGTTAATTACGGGTGACTTTTTTTTAACTTAATGAAGGGCCTTTGTGGCGCTCAATGCAATTGACTTGCGGAAAAAGTTATAATTTTTTTTTAGAAAGGCAACATTTTATGAAGAAACCACAAAAGAGTATAAAGATGCAATACAAGGCATTCCACCACTCTTAAATAAGCTAATTAAAAGAGGATGAGATCCATAAAAGAAAAGATAATACAAGTACAGAATGAAGGTCAATCAGCTCCAAGCCCACAACTTCAATCCTTTTTTCTCTTATAAAGCACTCGTCTTCTGGGGTTAAAGAGATACCTAGAATCATACATAGATCGAAACATATCCATCAATAGAGGATATTGTAGTGCAGCAAATATGATGACCGGTGTTGCTACAAGTATAGCGATAAGGATAGGTAACCATTTGTGCGTGTTACGATATAGAACAAAGAAGCTGGCAGCAAAAGTGACCATCATAGCTGCTACAGAGATAAATAGCGTTATTAGAACTATCATTAGCTTCTTAGGCAATGAGTACAAGAAATCGTGTTGACCATGAGGAGATGTTAGGATAGACAAGAACACTAGGAGTGACATTGAAGAAGAAAATAAGGAAACGCCATCTGCTATCATGAAAACTAAGAAACTAGCTTCATGGGTGAAAATAGGAATCCCGGTTACTTGGTGATAGCCACCTGGAACTGTGAAAGCTGCCGCAAATGCTACAGTGATTATAAGTGTTGTGACCACCATACAATCTTTCGTCCATTTCAAACCTTTGGAAACCAACTCCTGGTTGTTCTCTGAGAATAACTCATAGGCCGTTTTATCATCGGTGTTCTTGATATATCTCAAATAAGGTGGGATCATTCTCTCTACCTCCTACAAACACAAAAGTAACACGCAAAGATAAACCTGTTATCAAATCAAAATAGTGTAGGACCCCAACCATTGCTTTTCAATATGCATATGTGTTTTGCTCCTAAATTTATGAGGAATAGTGTCTATAATTTATGGTAGTATCGACGGGTCTATTTCACTTCTGGTCTCCTTTTCTAATTAACTTGCTTTATTAGCGATATTGAGGCATATAAAAGTTCTGGGTAGAAAAGGTACCTTGAACCAGAGTAACTCCCGTTGCATTAATAGAGATGCTCCTGACACAGTCTTAAGAAGTTGCTTTTTATCTGGTTTCTTCCCAACTAAATGAAGCATAGTATTCTTCATTTCGTCTCTTTGCACAAGTACTACAACCTTCTTTGAGCCTATCTCATACAATAGATTGTATATACCTTCATGACGGTGCATAACAGCTATGTGAAACATACTACGGTTATCATTATCTAACAGCCACACCATATTGGGATATATTTTGAGAGCCTCAATTACAAATCTTGTGTTTCCATATTCCACAGCAGTAAATACTATTTGAGGAATCCCCACTACCATTTCTTCGTTGAAGATTGGGACCAAGTCGTCAAAGATAGTAGGCTTGTTGAGTCGAGGATAGAGTTTCAAAATAGTTATTAGTATATTCAAGGCTTCATTATCCTTTTCAGGAAACCTATTCTTCATATGAAAGAATGCAAAAACTGAGAGAAAAAAATAATAACAAATAATTAAGATTCTGAACAAGTAGATGATACCAGATAGGAAGTGCACATATAATCGTGATGAAGTCAAGCGTTAACTAATGGTGTTTAAATCATAGTGTTGCTTACATCGATCGGTGATTCTCGAAATCATATTCGAATCTGTTGTATTAAGTGCATCAGGATTCCGAGCCAAAGTGATTAGTGAATACTTACAAAACTTCGTACTAGTAGCAATGTCTGGGTAGGCCACCAAAACTTTTAACGCAATATCTAAAAAAAATTAATAATCACTTAATCAGAGTTTAATAAATATAATAATTGTGTGAAAACCGAGAAAAATTGGCAATTGTATAGATGACAAGATTTATAGATTTAGTTTTGATGTTATTTTCTTTCTGTGGCAAAAAATAGAACTTCATTTAACATAGATATATGTTGAAAGGCAACATTACAATGATTTAAGCATATGAGAAATGATTAGCATGACTGAATTTGTATCTAAACTTATGCCTAAAATCACATGTATATGTCTCAAGGTGCTAAACATGATTCACTATTTCACAAAGGACATGCAGGTTTAGACAAGTTTAAGCATATATACATTTAGTCTTGCCTATCATTTCTATAATCTACCGTAATAACAGAACTATCGAAATCAACTACAAATTCTATCAACTAAACGTCAAAATATAAATGAACAATACAAACGTACCAAACATATTACCATCAAGCAGGGCCGTCTTTGAGGGTGTGCAAGGTGAGCGACCGCTCAGGGCCCCAAAATTTTTAGGAGCCCCAAAATTTTTAGGAGCCCCAAAATTTGTCTCGCTAATAATTATATGTGTGTGTACACATATTTTTTACGAAGAAAAAGTATTTAGATGAGAAAATATCTTAAATGAGTAATATGTTAGAACGTTTAGATAACTAATTGCATTATATCTTATAAATGGTAACACGTTATTTATAACATTCTTTCTCGAAAGGCTTCATTATGTAATTTCGTACAGGGCCCTCAAAAATTTTGTCAATTCATGGGACGGCCCTGCCATCAAGGCAACTTAGGAAAAAAAAACATCGTGCCCTGTCTGTCCAAAACTTGTAGGACTTCCTCTCAAGAACATTATAGAGATGCAACGCCATCTCATGATTTCCACGCTCAGTACTTGAATTCAGTGCATTCAATGTTTGTTGAGAAGAAATACTCAATAAAGTTTCATGTTTCCTCAGCATTAGCTCAAACATATGAATACTTCCTTTTGAAGCTGCTATTATTAATGCAATATCGCCAGGACGATTCTCAATTTCCAAGTCTTCACTTTTCATCCTATTCAACAGATTATTAACAAACATTTCTGCCATTATAATATCAGCTTCTGCTGATACTGCAATATGAAGTATCGTATCACCACCTTCAGTGATTGCATATCGTACCAACTCAGGGCGTTTGTCAAGGATGACCTTAGCAGATTCCCAATCACTACTGATTGCTGCTAAATCAAATCCAAATGATGGATCCATTGGTAACAGTTTTTCAAGTAATCAACCAAATATATATCTTAAATATTCTACTTTAAGGAGTGCATGCAACAAATGAAGATGTTCATTTAAAAGCTTTCTAGT
Source organism: Artemisia annua (assembly GCA_014162995.1). Classification (NCBI taxonomy): domain Eukaryota; kingdom Viridiplantae; phylum Streptophyta; class Magnoliopsida; order Asterales; family Asteraceae; genus Artemisia; species Artemisia annua. The sequence continues at coordinate 92,970 of LBNU01023381.1, forward strand.
GCCTAAAAGGTGGTATGACATTGCATGCGACTTTGGTTGTAAAAAACCAAATGACCCTTTTGTTTTGTGTTTATTTATTTTTCTTTGTATGATGCCAATTTGTACTAATGAACATTGGTTTAAATCTAGAGCCATTCTCTACACTTAATCTATAGCCATTTTATTGCAATTTGTTGAAAAGATTTGCTCAAATTTACATGTGCTATTAGGTGTTGATAACTAGATTTTGAGAGGGGAAACTTTATCAGCTCACGTACTATATATTCTGGCTTGTTAAATGTCTTGCTAGATTTTTATAACATATTCATTGACTCACTGTTAATTAAAACTGCTCTAGCTGAATGACTGCTGTAGTGACCGGAAAATAGTGTCCATAACCTCCACCTATATTCTATAGTGAGTGTATGAATAGCACAAAAAAAAAAAAAAAAAAAAAAAAAAAAAAAATAACCCTTATACTCGACTATTTTGCCACTTTAGTGACACCCAGTTTAAGCCATCATCATCTCTGTAGTTGCTATTCGTCAGAAACAGGGCCGGCCCTAGGGTGGGGCGGGGTGGGCGACGGCCCAGGGCATCAACCAGATAGGGGGCATCAAATTTTTGGTGTGATGAATCGGTTTAATGTGATAAAAATGGTATTATAATTATAGTACGCTCGAAATAAACCCACTAGTTTAGTAAAACGAATTTGGACGTGTAGTAAGCTTGGAAGTTGTAGAAGTTGCAGGTTTAAACAAGAGGAAGAAGATGAAAAACGAAGACGACGACTTTTTCTCGGGAATATAAGTACTTATGCAGTAAAAAAATATTTTAGGAAGGAAATCACTTTTATGGATAAATTACAAGAATAGTCCATGTGGTTGTGGTTGTCTTATACATATTCTCTTTTGGGGTTTTATTCTTTTATCTCCATCCTATTTAAGGGTGGCAATCGAGTCGTGTTCGTGTTGACCTATTCGGGTTCACGTGTTGGCGGGTTAGTAAAACCTCTACCCAAACACGACCCATTTATTAATCGTGTCAAGAAACTCAACCCTAACCCGCACCTGCATAACACGTGTAACCCATTTTTGACCCGTTTAACCTATTTAAATAAGTAGGTCAAGTAGTGAATAAGGTTGATGGTTTGCTGATTAACTAGTTTAAATGCCAAAATGGTATAAGGATTTAAAATATGATAAAAATAACAAACAAATAACTATACGACAATTTTCACAGTTATAAGCGTCAATCTATATGATATAATAGGTATAACCGTAATTTAATCGTATTAAGTTCATAACAGAATACATTTAATCCACATCCAACATAAAAAGACATGTTATATATTTTATTTTTAGAGTCTTATATACTTAAACAGGTTCACGGGTTGACCTGTTTAATATTTACTCAACCCAAACACGACCTATTTATTAAACGGGTTAGACGGATTGACCTGTTTTTTACCCAAACATGTTTATCCTCAACCCAAACCTGTTTAACTTCGTGTCGGGTTCGTGTCGTTTATCGTGTCGTGTCGACAATTGCCACCCCTAATCCTATCTATATATTATATATAATAAACCAAGGTTTTTTTGAATTTTAACATGTCACTAATGCCACATGTATTCCCTTGCCATGTCATAAATGCCACGTCAATTAATCCACATGGCGTATAAACATTTACATTTTGCACCTTTTTTTCGATATTTGTTTGACCGACATTTATTAGTTTGTTACAACTTCTATTTTGTTTTGCCATTTATTTTGGATAGTTAATAGCTAATTAATATTGATTTGTAACCTTTGCTTTCTTTCTTTTTAAGTCTCAATCTTCAACTTTAGGTGCTACGTAACTTACAATGCAGGTTTGTAACAAATGAGTGGAATATGGTTTATTTTATGGTCCATCAACTGGTGCTAAAATTTGTTGGTATATTTTGCTTTCATTTTATAAACTCTAATTTCAGTAGGGTTTGCATGAAAAATGATTGATCAGAATAAGGTTTGCATCCCATCATGAAAGGTAACTCCGATTAATCATATTTTTTTATGATTCCATAATAGTTGTTAATTAAAGTAATTTTTCATGACTAGGGGTTACAACATGATGTAGAATGGTAATTATATTCATGCAAGGAATATTGGTAATTATATTATAGTATGTTGTGACTAATGTTTTATGCTATCATCTAAGTTTTGTAATACATCAGTAGCTTTGGTATTCACACTTTGTCAACTTAACATTTTTTATACTTCTGTGAAGTGGATTTTTTTCATATTAATCGCAAAATTTTTTAATTCATGTTTTTCTGTATATTTGCTTGTGAAAAATGACCATAAGATAAATAGAAAAGCACAAATTCAAAAGTTTTGTGATTTATTAGGAAAAAAAAGGTCCACTACATAGAATTATAATGATAAGTTAAATACATTCCTAGACAATTAACTCTTTTTGATTTGGTTATTAACTGATATGATTTTCAGTTATTTGAATTCAATACTCATATATGGTAATTACATAACTATTTATTCAAGTTAATTAAGGAACAGCGAGCATTTGAAACTACAAAGTTGAAGGTTTATACAATAATGTTATTGGTTTTGGAGGTGCAACTTAATTTGTCAATGGAGAATACTGATAAGGTATATTTGAAAGTCAACCATCACTCTGTTGAGTGATAATGGCCATTTTTATTTAACTACAAATATAAGATACTAAATAAGTATGACTATGATATGCCACATTTTTGGTTTGCTTATTCTCTCTTTTTCGTTTCTTCCTGATCATTCAAAATGTGGCAATGTCGACTCATTTACTTATGCACGGGTCGAATAACGTTATGTTATATGCAAGTACTCTGCCAATTCGGTAGAAAACTTACAAATAGCTATGAAAGAAATGCGACAATGAGCCAAAAGATTCTTAAACCTACTAAATACATTATTAGACAAGCTTATATATGGTTATTATTGCTTTTGATTTTTTAGATATTACAATGCCTTATGCTTTATGTTGCTGGTGGTGATGGAATTAGCATGGTTGAAATGTCCCATTTAATAGTTAAAGAAAAGTTCAAGACTCCATAAACGATGGATCTTTCCTAGCAGTGAGTTGCGTTCGCCCTCAAGGCTAGATGTTTAAAGATCAAATGCAATCTCAACGGTTGTAGTCAGTGTTTTGCATGATGTTGTATGTGTGAGTAAATTCAAAGACATTGGGATACTATAGATTTGTTAATCTCACAATCAATAATGATAGTTTGCTATAATTTGCTCTTTTGTCTTAGAACTTTTGTTTAATATTTGCAACTGAGGAAGTAACTACTCATATGTGTTCCTAATAAGGTACTTTTGTGTTAGAAGTTATTTATATGATTCAACGGGTATAGTCTTACTGTAAGATATATGTTCAAACTTATACAACTTTTGAAAGCGACGCCGAGTTATAAAAAACTATGTATGTTTAAGCTTACTCATATGTGTTCCTAATAAGCTAACTTACTCGACTATTTTAAACTTATTATAAGCCACCCGTGATTTATCACGGGTTTATAAGCTAGTTCATATATAAACTTGATTTAATTCAATGTTTATTTATGCAACTTAGAACTTTTAAAAAAGAACCGTGGGTTTATTAGAGATAGGTAATTTGTTAATAAAGGATTGGTGGCGTATTTATTTTTTCTATGCGAGTACACTATAAGTCTCATTCATAGTAAAGTTTATAAATGTACACTTTTCATTTACATTTTCAAAATTTTGAATTAGTTATGAGCTCAACCGGCTTTTGTAACCGACCAAACATATTTAAGTAGCAAAGTGTTTGCCAATAATTCACAAAGCAAACAAACTAAATAGTTGTCCAAGTTTAGTAATTGAAAAGCGGGTTTGTTTGCATATCAAAACCCTGAAAGTTAGTGTGTCCGTTTATGGCAACAATTAGTAGGGGCATTTTTTGATCATCTCGCCCAGGGTAGCAAAAACCTCAGGACCGGCCCTGGTCAGGAAGACTTAGAAAATTATGGCTTAAACACTTCCAACTTCAATACCTTAACTTTCGAATCCACACATACAATAAAATCGTAGTCGCATCGGATAACGGTATATTTATTTCTGGTCAATCCTTGGTTGTTGGTTCCATTGGTTTAATACTTTAAGAGGTGAGTTATTTTAAAAACAAAGTTTTTCTTGCAAACTGAGGAACAAATCTCCACTATCCATCTAGTTTGATCTAATGGTGTAGATTAACCTAAGATTTAATAGGGCAACCTAAGTCCATGTTTTTTTCCTTGTCTTTTTGTCTTTTTTATTTATTCATTTTTTTTTCTTTTTTTACTATTCGTATTTCATTTCTTTTTTTTTTCCCCTTTTTTTTTCCAATTAACTTTTTTTTTCTTTCTTTTTTCATTTTGCATTCTTTACTATTCACGTTCTTTTTTTTTCTTTTTTTTTTCACGCTACTTTTTTGTCTTTTTCAATTCATTTTTTTTTATTTTTTTTTTAAATTCACACATTTTTTTTTCACTTTCTTACGTTTTCTTCTGTTTTCGTCGGTTTTCATAAGTCATCCGTTTTCTAACGTTTCTGTCCGTTTACGCCCGTTTTCATACGTTTTCGCCAATTTTCGTCCGTTTACATACGTTTTTGTCTGTTTTCATACGTTTTCGTCTGTTTTCATACGTTTTTGTCTGTTTTCGCTGGTTTTCATACGTTTTTGCCCGTTTTCTTACGTTTTCGCCCGTTTTCATATGTTTTTTCGTCCATTTTTCATACATTTTCGTCCATTTTCAGACGTGCTTTTACGCTTTCATATGTTTTTGTCCGTTTTCGTATATATTCGTCTGTTTTCTTGCGTTTTCAACTGTTTTCTTACGCTTTCATCCGTTTTCATATGTTTTCATTCGTTTTCTTATATTTTCGTTCGTTTTCATTCGTTTTCGTCCGTTTTCATCCGTTTTCTTTCATTTTCGTCCATTTTTCATACATTTTCGTCATTTTTCATATATGTTTTTGCACTTTCATACGTTTTCATTTGTTTTCATTCATTTTCGTACATTTTTAAATGCTTTTGGCCGTTTTCAGATGTTTTTTCTTACGTTTCTGAATATCATAAGAGATATTTTATGATATTCAGATATCACAAGTGATATTCCGTGATATTCTGAATATCACAAGTGATTTTTTGAATATCACATGTGATATTCTTTTATATTCTGAATATCACAAGTGATATTTTGAGTTCCACAAATGATATTCTTAATATCATAAATGATGTTCTGTGATATTCAGAATATCACAAGTGATATTCAGAATATCACAAGTGATATTCTAATATCACAAGTGATTTTCTGAATATCACAAGTGATTTTCAACTAATGTTTTGTAAGTGAATATCACAAGTGACATTCTGAATATCACAAGTGATTTTCTGAATATCATAAGTGATTTTGAACTAATGTTTTGTAACATGAAAATCACAATTGATATTCAGAAAACCAAAAGAGATAGATATTCAGAAAATCACAAGTGATAGTCTGAATATCAATTGTGATATTCAAAACGTAAGAAAATAGATGAAAACATAAGAAAATCACAAGTGATATTCTGAAAATCACAAGTGATATTCTGAAAATCACAAGTGATATTATGAAAATCACAAGTGATATTCTAAATACCACAAGTGATATTCAGAATATCACAAGTGATTTCACGTTTTTTTAGTTCACGTTTTTTTCACTTTCTAACGTTTTTGTTCGTATTCATACGTTTTTATTCATTTTCGTTCGTTTACATACGTTTTCTTCCGTTTTCATATGTTTCTGAATATCAGAATTGATATTCTTAATAACACAAGTGATATTCTGTGATATTCTAAATATCACTTGTTATATTAAGAATATCGATTGTGATGTTCTAAATATCACTTGTTATATTAAGAATATCAATTGTGATATTTAGAAACGTATGAAAATGGACGAAAACGAACGAATATGTATGAAAGCGTAAAAACACGTCTGAAAACGGACAAAAAATATAAAAAATTGATGAAAACGAAAGAAAACAGATGAAAACGGAGGAAAAAGGACGAAAATGTATGAAAACGTGTAAAAATTGCCGAAAACGTATGAAAACTGACAACAACGTCAAAAATGGACAAAATGTATAAAAACGAAAGATAACGTATTAAAACGGACAAAAACGTATATTAACGTGTGAAAACAGAACAAAAATGTATGCAAACGAATAAAAACGTATAAAACTGCCGAAAACGTATGAACGCAGAGGAAAACGTCTGAAAACGGACAAAAATGTATAAAAACGGACGAAAACGTATGAAAACATATGAAAACGTAAGAAAATGGACGAAAGCAAATGAAAACGTCTGAAAACATACGAAAACATAAAAAAATGGACGAAAATGAACAACAAAACGTATAAAACCGCCGAAAACGTTTGAAAACGGACAAAAACGTCAGAAAACGGACGAAAACTTATATAAATGGGCGAAAGCGTATAAATTTGGACGAAAACATCTGAAAACAGATGAAAACGTCTAAAAATGAACGAAAACTTAATAAAACAGACGAAAACGTATGAAAACGGACAAAAACAGATGAAAACGAATGAAAACGGACGAAAATGAATGAAAACGAACGAAAACGTAAGAAAGTAAAAAAAACGTTAATTTAAAAAAAATACACGTGAATTTTAAAAGAACGTGATTTTTATTTTAAAAAAAAATAATTAAAAAAAAAAGGTTTATTGAAAAAGAGAAAAAAAAAAGTGTGAAAAAAAAAAAAAAAAAAAAGGAAAATGCGTGAATAGTAAAAGAAAAAATAACATGAATTGAAAAAAGAAAAAAAAAACAAGCGTGAATAGGGAAAAAAAGAAAAAAAAAGGAAAAAAGAAAAAGAAAAAAAAAACAATGAATAAATAAGAAAAAGAAAAAGACAAGAAAAAAACATGGACTTAGGTTTATGCATTAAATCTTAGGTTAATCCCCACCATTAGATCAAATAAGATGGATGGTGGGGATTTGTCCCTCAGTTTGTAGCAAAAAACTAGTTTGCAAAATAACTTTTCTCAATCTATAATCTATATAATAAACGAAGGTTTTGTACAAGTCCCCCTAAGCGCGCCACATTAAAAACACAATTAATATTATGAGGTGGATTTCCTTATTTACAACCTATTGTACAAGCCCCACTAAGCACTACACTCCCCCTCTCTAAAACTTCACCTCCATATCAAATTAATAACACCTACCTCCCTAAGAAATCAAATCTATAACACCTTCCATAAATCAAAACACTTCCTCCTTACGTTTCGTTGATGATTAAAATTGGTCAATCAAAACACCTTCCAATTTGATGATGAAAATTGGTCAATCACTTCCTCCTTACGTTTCGTTGTTACTTATTTTTGTAAACTCATTGATAACAATGTGTTTTTGCCTGCCGATTTTGATTTGGTGCCTTTTCATTGATTTGTAAGTTTTATTCACTTTATTTTGATTTTGTTTAATTTTGTTTCAATCAAGCTGTATATATATATATATATATATATATATATATATATATATATATATATATATATATATATATATATATATATATATATATATATATATATATATATATATATATATATTTTCTGATTGTTTAAATAGTTTTTTTCAGTGAGTAATGATTAGATGGAATTGTTTGTTGCTTATATTGTTATGGTTTTTGAAAAATTGTTTGTTTTTTATAATTATAGTTCGAATTAGATTAGTGTTTTTGAAAAATAAAACCCTAATATTATTAATTGGGGAAAATGATTAAGATTATATTAAGAAAAATAATTCGAATTAGATTAATTGGGTTTTTGAAGGATGAACCCTAATATTATTAATTGGGGAAAATGATTAAGATTATATTAAGAAAAATAGGAGAATACTTGCCTTTTATAAATTTGTTAATCCCTTCTTCTGTACGCTCCCCATTTAAGATCCCTTCAAAATCAAAGCAAATCATTTTCTACGTTTGTTAATCCCTTCTTCTGTACGCTCCCCATTTAATTTTTGATTTTTTGATATATTCCTTTTGAATATCACCAATTCAAAACACACACACAGTTGCAAATCAAAACACCAACATCGTTTAAGATCCCTTCAAAATCGATCTATGCCAATTATCAATTCAATTCGTTCTACATGTTTTCTTGATTTGTCAGTGATTTCTATGCTATCCAGGTAACTATCGCATTTATTCAAGTTTTTTTTATGGGTTTGATTGAAATCCCGTAGTAAAGCTATTTTGGTGTGTTGTCTTTGTTTTGGGTTTCGACTCAATTTATAAGGTATTTGGGTTTGATTAATTTCAGTTCATTTGTGTGTTGCTAAACCCTAGAAAAAATTAGGGGAAATCACATTCATGAATTAGTTTTAATAATTTATGTGTTATGCTGATTCAATATATAATCTTCTTCAATGAATTTGTGTGTTCTGCTGATTCAATGAATTAGTTTTTATAATCTTCTTCATCCTGACGAGTTAACTTTAAATAATGATAGGTTTTAGAAGCCAATCATCTATTCGGGTCCTAATTTCAATCTATGACGGGTAAGCTTTCACTATTTTTTCAATTACTTCAGCTTAGAACTTACGTGCAGTATTTTCTTTGTGAATATGCAGCCTGTATCCGTGGAGGCCTGGAATTTTGGAATACATCTTTGATGGTATCCAAGTTCGTAGGCCGCTTCTACATTTTTTTGCGACTTTATTCTACCGCATCTGTTTGTTTCTTATTTAGGAGCTAATAATTGATGTTTTCTCCATGTATTCAGATGCCTTAAAATGCTCTTAACAATGATATACTTTGGATATTCCAGCCAAATGAAATTGGTAAAGTGTCCGCATTGAACTATAGAAAATTATGGGTCATTATGTATGTCAAATTTACAAATTTTTATGCAACTAAATTTTAAATTTTTGTTGTGATGTCAGGCGAGGGAGATCTTATCATCGGTGGAGATCTATATGCTGCAAGTCATCACATCCTCACTTGGACTCTATTGCTTCGTCTGCGGTAATCGTTCAAGATTAAATTTTTAATATTTTTTAGTGTCGTATCTTGATTGGTTTGTTTAATACATTGGTTATGGGTTTGATAACAAATATCAAGCATTATAACTTTTTCGTTGTGTGTATATTCAGCTAATTGAAGAATAGGAAGTTGAAGTTCGAGTGACCAAGGAACCATCGAAAGAGGCAACAAACTCGACAAATCCAATTATGTAAGATGCTCATCAAAAGGAGAAATAGGTGAAGAAGGATATTTCAAGAGATAATTTGGAAAGAAATTGCATGTAACTATGTAAGTTAACCAAGCTACCTTACGCCATCACTTCTAATTTATTTTTAGGTTTACTTGGTTTAAACAATTTAGGATTTTGATTCGTGCAGTACAAAGGCAATGGCTATAGTTAACATTTAATTGTAGAATTTGATTAAAGTTTGGGTATTTTGGACGAGTTTTTGGGTTTAACAGTTCTGATTGACGATTGTTTACATTATGGGGTTGATCGCTCTTAGTTTAGAGGAACACATAATCATATGCATGGGAGGATGACATTTTGTTAACATATCAGAATGTGTACACAAACATTTGGATTGTTTTTTTAGTTGTTCACGACGTAACTCATGTATATTTATTTTAAATTAAATGACTATATATGAATTATATCTGTTGTCTTATTTCTAACCGACGATAAAGATAGTCAAGTTAACTATTAGGTTGGTTAAGTTCCATCCTGTTTATAATTGGTTTTAGTATTTTCAATAATTTCCCTTTGTTTCATTATTAATAATGGATTCTATACTTTATGTTACATGGTTAACATATTTTAAGACCCAAAAGAAAGTACCAAGTTAATTATAATGTTGGTCAATTAGTTAGCAATAGCAACTTCAGGTTCGGTTATGCGTCAACAATTAGAAGCAGGATAAAAAAAGTAAGGTGGGCAATGGCCGAAAAATATTTACTGTGAACGTTTAGTTACTATCGATGGGTGTTTGAGTCTGATATAGTGCTTTATTTATAGCAGATTCACCCACTAAATTCACCATTTGACGATGTACTGGTGTACGAAAATCTAAGGTGCTTGCCTTTGCAGCATATATATTGGCTGGTATGTCTTCTTTAATATTGTGGTTGCAAATGGTTTAGCATTTTACACAATGTTTGCAGATATATCGTCATCTTCTCTTCACATAAGTTATTACAATAGGGTATGTGAACATTGTCAACTTGAGATAATGAATCCGCTCTTTTGTTTGAGTGTTTATAAATTATTAATGCAGATATGAAAGTATGGATATACGAGGACCCAACAGGGCAAGTACGTCGCTTGACCAGTATGCGACATCGGCGAATGAAACTTTTGGTTATATGCCATTATTTGGCTAAGATTTAGTAGATAGATGTTGGCTTATCTAAAAAAAAAAAAAGTTATTTTCTGCATTTTCATAAACACCTGGGTTTTTAAGGGGTGTTTGGCTAAGCCTACTAAAGGCTGGAATACAGCTGAAGCTTTTTAAAGTGAATTTTTGCAATAGGCTAAGCCTACTGAATGCTGGAGTAGGCTGGAATAACTTACAAGAATGTGGAGAAATATCCTCTTGAGAAAATTTAATAGCTTTGGTTGGGTTAATAGTAATACATGTCTGTTTTGTAGATATGAAGAAGATGATATGGAAGAGAACAATTGCAGTACAGTGAAAGAGGACCACAAACTTTATGTAGGTGTGCTTTTGTACTATGCCAAGTATGCAAGAGATAATGAGATCTTAAAGGTAATGTTTACTACGTAAAACATTTCGTATAATGATCTCTTTATTGTTTCACTATGGGGTTTAGTTATGCTATTTGTTGAATCACCATGGGGTTTAGTTATTCTATTTATACTGATTTTTTGTGATAGGATTTTCAACACATATGTTGGGATGTTGTTTCAGTTGCTGGGCTACAATCTAATTCAAGTATTGATACTGGTAAATTTTTATATTCTAACAAGTAGTCAGTTTTATTGTCATTATATACAAAAATAACGACATGTATTATTTGCCAAAAATGAATTCCTTCTTAAAATTTCATCCTTTTGTTTATAAAGCCTATCTTCTGATGATGGGTATTTAATCCTTTATTAAAAAAAAAAAAAAAAAAAAAAAAACTTGAAATCTGAAAGGTTGTCATTTGTGATGCGTATGGTAATATCTCGAAAACTACTACAAAAAAACGTTGTCTACACAGGCAAACATTGTCTACATAGGCGTACTTCAAGGATTATGATAAATGTTCAAGAGGTATATACAATATACATATGACATGTTTTTAAACAACTCAATACATTTTATATGTTATAATTAACAACTTTCTTTTACTTACATTTTTTTATAAAGGTTTTCATGGAATGGACTTTGGCTACTCAACTCATTAACGTTATCTACATGCATTTATATGTCAGCACTATTAAAGGTGGAAAATACGATAGATAACGTTTATTATTTTCATAGTTAAAAACCATATTGTTTATCGTATAGTTGGGAGATTTGCTATTCTTCCTTAACTAAACAAAAAATGTTCTTGCAATAGTTGTAGTATATCATAAAGGTTACTAGAGAATCATGGCATTAGTGTGTCCTTGTGCTTAAGACACTATATTTTGCAGGGTGGACATATTCTATGCTTGAACATGCATATAGTTTTATGACGCCACAAAAGATGGCTAAACACTGATGGCAAAGAAGAAGACTAAAGAGGGCTATAGACATGGATGTTTCCGATAATCAAAGCAAAATAATAGAACCAATGTTTGCTAATTTATTCACATACGTTGTTTGTTAATTTAATATCTTACAACATATTTTAGTGACACAACACTTGAAAGAAAAGATTTGATTTAGTGACACAGCACACAACATTCTCAGCAATGGTCAAGGAACTGGAAGTGATCGGAACCAACACACCCAAAAATGGTGATACTATAGATGCCTTTACCGAGGTAATGGGGGCCATGGTTGATTGTGATAGAAGCCCGATGCAACTCTTCATGGGTGGTGGCGTGGGTGCCGGAAAGAGCATTGTTCTAAAATAAATCCGTAAAGAGTATGATACAAAACTACTTAAGAGCCTTCTACTGTGTTTGGAGACCCCCAAGCTTGGACGTTTGTTACTTTATTTGTAATAAAATCAATTGCTTATTGCATAATGGACGTATTGTCACATTCTTTATTTCATATGTTAAATGGAACATGGTTACGTTATCAATTTTCTTATTATCTCATTTATCTATTTCTTTAAAAAATTACCCGGTGTCAACGGGTCTCTAAGCTAGTACTTTAATACATACTAATGAACCTAATGCTCTATTTTTATTGCAATTATGTGATTAGATCCACAACTTGCGGTCTTTTAACTAATAGCTTATAAGATTCTTCATAAAATACGGATCCACCGCTATCCCCATGATATATAATTGGATATGATGAAATGATTAATTTTTGTGTTANGGAAATAAGTGAGACTATTTGGGGCACACACGTATGCACTTAGAAGACGTTTATTAATATAATAAATATATCTTTTTTGAGATGTTTCAAATTAATTGTCCAATTTCCATTTTAAGTAATGAAACGTGGATATAGTGGATGAATATTCTATTTGAGTGGTTGAAAATTGTAGTGGTCTCACTTTTATTAAACTGTATGATTTTTGTCTCATGACAATATTTAAGACGAAGGGAGTATATTTTTAAATATTATTTCTTTTCTCTCCTAGCTCAAATCCTAAACCAAATTGAAATCCACATCCAAATCCTAATTATAAACCCATCTACGACCCTTAGAGGTAGAAGATGAAGCTGAAAAGGGACAAAAAACAAAATGACAAAACTACCCTCGTGTGTAATTCACGTGTTAGAGATAACGAGGTTAGTTAACGATCGTTAGGTTATTGGACCAACACCGTGCAAAAAACCAAACGTTGGGGAGGTTTATAGTAAATTTCCATAGTGGAGACTAAACGTGAAATCTGCATATACCAGAAAGACCAACGGTGTAATTTACAATAGAAATCAGAGCTTAAATAATCATAGAAATTAGAAAGCACTTAGTCAATAAGGCCATCTACAATGGGCTTAGTTGGCATACGTGCAATGTCAGAAAAATAATTACATGGCAACGATCAATGCATTGTAAGTAGTTCCATGTCACCATAAGTATAAAGCTAGTGCCTCCCTGAACAAACAAGCAATATACGTCCTTTTTCTCATTTTATTAATAAAGTATTAGATGTACTTTTAAAATACTCCTTCCGTCCCATATTATAAGTTCATTTTTTTACTTTTGAGTGTATCAAAATACTTTTCCATTTTTTAATTTCAACAAATAATAAGAGACTTTAGTGGAGAGAGAAGAAATTTTATTGGTGAATAGATTAGTTAGTATAAATTTATTAAACTTTGTGCAAAAAAAAATGAACTTATAATTTGGGACGAAAAGGGTAATAAAAATAAGTGTCATTTTTATCACATTTACTAATAAATTATTAGATGTCATTTTAAAATAGTACAACTAGGTCCACTTTTCTTTAATTTAAGCTTCTAAGGTTTATGGATATTGGATAGTATGAATTTTATGAAAGAAAGTGCGATGCTTAGGTGTCAATATATTGAACCTAAAAAAACTACATGCATTGAGAATGCCCTAACGATACTCTGTTTGAGATTGCATATTAAAACTGTTTATCTGCTCATGAGTTTGTGAAATAAGTTGTTTTGAATACGCACAAATAATCTGATACATTAGATAATCAGTTTCAAACACCCTCAAAACTGCTTATCTAATGAATGAAAATGCAATAAGAAGATAAGCAATGTTAATAAACAATCCCAACACTCACTTGGATAATGGGTTTGAACAAAATAGTTGTTTAGAATTAGACAAAGTACAGTAAGCTCAACAAAACCAGATATATCGGTAGTCTTGCAGTAAAGAACATGCCATTCTATGAGTTAATATTAAAAGATCTTAACTGTGTTTGGGTTGGTAATGGATATTGTTTAGAGAGAAAGTGATGGGAATTAGCCGGGTGACGAGTGATCACCTGAGTAGCCGGTTTCGGTAGTGTAAATAAACAAAAGAATAGTACAGTGACAAAAATAACATTTCAGATAATACAATGACCTGTGGCGTTAAAACCTACAAAAAAACACTTTTAACATTATGTATCCGATCACATACTATAATAATGATGGGACTAATGAACAACTTTGAATGGTAACTAAAGTTATGTGCTAGATCTTCTTTAGGCTTGTGAATTTTAAAACCTGCATTTGTTCTCATGTGCTTGGAATTGTCTGAACTTACAAATCTATAAATAAAATAATTGTTAAGATTGAAATCATGCCGTCACTAGTGATGTCACAAGTCAACTCTATTCAACTAGTGTTGAAACAATTTGCTGTAAGTATGCTTAAGCAACTCTATTAAACTAGTTAAATGCATGTCTTTGTTTAATTATTCATGATATGTTTTTATATGTAACAACTTGCTTATTTAACACAACACTTGCAATCTCAAACTTTGTATAGATTTAAACTCTTTGTTCACGGTTTAATGCCCAGAGCTAGAAAGAAGAGACGAGACCTTCAGATAGAAGATATGAATCTAATAAGTAGTGAAATAGTGGTCGAGATGACTATGTCGACTAATAGAAACATCGGCTCTTCAGTAGAAGAACTGTACCACAAAACAGGAGGACAAAAATAGCACTGCAAGTCCCTCTCGTTCACCACCAAAGCTTCCTTGTGAAGACCTACTTGGTCATATAGTCTTCTATAATCTGCTTAATTTTCATGTTACATTATATTCTATAGTTATATGCTTTCTATATTTGTTATTAGTTTGTATGAAGAGGAGTGTTAACATGCTGTATATGTAATGACTTTTAGGAAGAAGAGAATCCTACTTTGGTACTTGTGTTCCTCTATATCAAGCATCAATTAGTGGTGATTGGAAAGCTGCTAGGGAAATCCTTGACAAGCGCCCTGAGTTAGTACGTTATGCCATCACTGAAGGTAACGACACAGCACTTCATGTTGCAGCATCAGCAGAAGAGACCAAGCTGACGAAACGTTTTGTGAGGAATCTGGTGAACATGATGACATTGGAAGACTTGGAAATTCAAAATAAGAATGACAACACTGCCTTTTGTTTGGCAGCTACAGCTGGGAATATTAAAATGGTAGAAATTATGCTAGAATATAACCCACGTCTGTTGACCATTGCAGGTAGTAAAGGGATGTTGCCATTGTATATGAGTGCTTTACAAGGGAGACATAACACAGTCAAGTATCTGTATGCTGCTTTCGATAAGATTTGTAGTAGATTTTGGACAGATGAGAATTGGGGTTGGATGCTCTTAGGATGCGTCGAGTGTGATTTTTTTGGTAAGTCGAGTGTTACACTTTTCTTCCTCATTTTTTGTTTACTCTCATGATTTGTTTGCTTAAGCCATTTTCCATATCTTCCATAGATGTTGCACTCCAAATTGTAAAGGACCATCCAGAACTCTCATCGGATAGGTCCATAGGAGTTCTGGCTCGAAAGCCTGATGCATTCAAAAGAGCAGAAAAGAATTTGATCAGAAGAATCATCCATTCAAGTAAGCGTAATTAAAAAATTAATTATTTAGAAATTATTCGGGACGTGTACAATTCATTAACTGATTATGTGGCTGTTGCTATCAGTTATGAGTATGAGATCTGCTCATGAAGAGGAGGATACTGATGCACTCAAATTACTAAAAATCATTTGGGGTCAGACTCTCAGACGAAGGGAAAAGTCTGAAATTGATCGTATACTCAATGGGCCTCCTCACCCGACTGATGAAGGGATATTATATCGTTTCAGAATATTATTTGTAGCTGCAGAAATGGGCAACACCAGATTTGTAGTTGAGCTCCTTCGAGCCTATCCCGATCTAATATGGGAAAAGAATGATGATGAGCACACTATATTTCATATAGCTGTTATGCACCGTCATCAAGGGATCTACAACCTATTGTATGAGATAGGATCGAGGAAGGATCGGATAACCGACATAGAAGACAGAGATAACAATAACATGCTCCATTTACTTGCGTTGACTACTGTGAAAATGAGATCTCATACTACTGGAGCTTCTCTACTTATGCAACGAGAGTTATTGTGGTTCAAGGTACGTCTTTATTAATCTTCTGCTGCTACATTAAAGTTTAATATATGATGATAGAAATGTACAATGCAATGCATCGATAATATAATATAGGGTTACTTTACCTATAACTTGTTTATGTGCTGTAGGAAGTTGAAAAGATGTTGCCAGCTCATATGAGAGAAAACAAGAACGTACATGATCAATCACCGTATGAGATATTCTCTGAGAAAAATGCGGATCTAGTTACTCGGGGTCTGGATTGGATGAAAGATTGTATGGTGGTCGCAACTCTTATAGTTACTGTGGCGTTTGCAGCTGCTTTCACCATTCCGGGTGCATACGACCAGACTCATGGATTACCTATTTTCATTCATGACCGTACCTTCTTAGTTTTCGTTATAGCGGATGCTTTTTCTTTATTTTCTTCCTCAACTTCACTCCTGGTTTTCTTGTCTATCCTCACATGTCGTCATGGTCAACGTGATTTCATGTACTCATTACCCAGTAAATTGATGTTAGGTTTAGTCACACTTTTCTTCTCAGTAGCAGCCATGATGGTCACTTTTAGTGCTAGCTTCTTCGTGCTATACCGCAATGGGTTGAGATGGGTACCAATCCATATTGCTACATTTGCAGCATTGCCAGTGATCATATTTGCAGCATTGCAAACTCCTCTTCTGTGGGATATGTTTCACTCTATGTACGATTCTAGGTATCTATTTAGACCCAAGAAACATATCCTTTACAACATAGGCTTGAAGTTCTAAGTATTCTGCTTGTGGCCAATTCTCTTTTATCATCACTATGTTTTGGTATTCCGCTACTCATGTAAGTGGCAATGTTTATCAATTCGTAAAACATTTTGGCTAATAATAACCGTTTATCATATTCCATTGCAATTGTTGATGGCGTCGGTTTTGATCAAAATTTTTCCTTATTGTTGGGTATTTTGGTCGGTTTTAACTAACTTAGCAACATAGATTTACACATTAACACAGTTTACACAACAAAAACAGATAATAAGGTACCAACACAAAACCGAGAGCAATAGGTGCCTACAAGCCTAAAGAAATAAATCCCGGTCCTATCAAAAACCACCTCAACCACAAATTTGAGTTGCCCACATTACTCATGAAGAATGTCGAAACAAGTTTGTTGCCGATGTTAATGACAGAGCAAGTAGTATCGAGATCTGACAACCAAATTGTCGGTGAGAGTGGTGAAGAAGCAACAATGTGCAGTTAAACATCTATCATGTTCCTGTTTATCAATGTATAATTGTACAGAGGATAAACGTATTAAAACATTCAAAACACAGAGAAACTCACCAGAAACCATGGTGTTGATGTTAAAGCCAAAGAGAGAAGCAACAAGGGTTTTGTGAAGAAAGCTAATCAAATGTCCTGAAAGGAGGATGGGTAATTTCGGAAAAGAGGAGCACTATCTGAGCATATAAACACTTGGCTCTTGGTCATCAAGTCCATTCGTACAAAGAAAAGAAAATAAGCACAAAAACAAAAGGATCGGTTGGTTGGGTCAAAGAGAAGGCCAAGACTTGTTATTTAAGGAGTAAATTCAGATCCAATAAATAGAAACCTCAACCACAAAATTGGCACTCGCTTAAAACAGAATATTTAATATATATATTTGGTTGATTGCTAAAAAAATTGTTACATATTCCATCATTTGGATTTGGTGTTGCCGTGTTGGTTTCTCAAATCTTTCCAAAATCTCAAAATGAACTTAAATGAAAAAATGTTTGGAACAATGTCTTTCAGCTAAGCGTTACCCTCCCTTTGCAAGATATATTCCACAGCCTCTTCTACGGTATCAACAACCTGCAAAAAAGACAAGTAACTGATAGCTCATGTTTCAAACATTAATTTCCTTAAAACTGACCTAGGTATTACTAAAATCTGCTACTCAGACATTTGGTGAGCCCTTCCCGATCCCATCCATAAGATGTTATCCATTATGTTGCTGATAAGAGCTAGGTGTTGCTTGATAAAATAGAATGACTTAACACTGAATGATTAGTTTTCTCTTAAAGGGCATTGGTTCCCAACAACAACATACTCCCTCTGTTCCTCTTATAAACCAGCACAATACAAAAAAGGGGCCATGTATTGACTTCTGATGCCAAGTGTGTAACTTTTTGCAAAACATCAATGAGATCAACTATTCTGATAAAAAGAAAATAACAAAATTGCAAGACAATTCTCATCGTTGGTGCATATGGAATGTCCAAAGTATCTCAACTCCTGACTTACCTGATCCGCAGGATATACTGTGTGGTTCTCTTTTCCTCTAAAAACACCTGTCCTTGTCAAAATAGAAAACCATGGATGTCCTGCCTGAAATGTAAACGGAAAAATGACTTTACATTTAATTCTATAATGCTCAGGCTTGACTAATCCAGTTATTAAAAACAAAGTCAAACCTGTTTTGCACCCTTGATATCAACGGACGGATTGTCCCCAATCATGTATAAGGTTTCAAAATGGGGTGATGTTGTGTCTTTGTGGCCTTCAGTGACATCACAATCACTTGCCATAAGTTGAAGCTGCTTCAATATGGATTCAGCATTCTTGAACACAAAAGGATTTGGTTTTCCAAATGAGGTATACTCCAATGGCTTGTGGTGAATACTACATGAACAAAACAGAACGGATATAAATCTTGATTCAAATGAGTGGATGATATACATGTATATTGCTGACATTACCTATTAAAGATGCTTTCTAAAGCGATCCTGAAAGCGCCCATGCCAAGACGTTCAGAAGGAAATACAGCCTGCCCAACCTTTAACAACATCAGTGCATTCCAGTAAAGAACAAAAACCATAGAGTATGTTCTAAAAGAAACAGATATTAAAACTGAACAACTAATGTTAGTTTCAACCATATAAATGGACTTCTTTAAGATGGGTGAAATGGGCCTGGTCAAGCGGGTTAAGAAATGGGTCGAAAGGTTAAATTTTTGGTGCGAATAAAAACGGGTTGGGTTGACCCAAACAAAAATTGTCTAAATTGTCATAATATTACATAAGTTATATTATTTCATCAATCGTCTGAATTCAGAAAACGTAATTTAGGATGTTCTATTCAGTCGATGAGAATAGCGGGAACCTTTTGACCTGATTGCCCGGTTTCCTTCTAGCTAATCTTTCCAATTTTTAACCATTTGACCTGTTAGAAATTAAACATGTCCTCAATAGACCCATTTATAACTAAAAGGGACGAAATCACCACACCTATAAGATCATGTTTATCCCACTTGGTAACTATCANAAGAAACAGATATTAAAACTGAACAACTAATGTTCAGTTTCAACCATATAAATGGACTTCCTAGATGGGCGAAATGGGCAGGGTCAGGCGGGTTTAGTAATGAGTCAAAAAACTTACATTTTTGGTGCGAATAAAAACGGGTTGGGTTGACACAAACAAAAATTGTCCAAATTGCCAAATAATATTACATAAGTTATATTATTTCATCAATCATCTGAATTCAAAAAACGTAATTGAGGATGTTCTATTCAGTCAATGAGAATAGCGGGAACCTTTCTACCCGATTGCCCAGTTTCCTTCTAGCTAATCTTTCCAATTTTTAACCATTTGACCTGTTAGAAATTAAACATATCCTCAATAGACCCATTTATAACTAAAAGGGACGAAATCACCACACCTATAAGATCATGTTTATCCCACTTGGTAATTACTAATTAGAGCATCCAACGTAAACTGTCTATGTTAACAGAATATGAATGTAATTAATGACCTGGTATTCAAGATCATCAGCTGCAAAATACATATCTGGTTGATGCTCGGACTTTTCTCCAGGAAGACCACCCGATCTCAATATGTCACAAAGAACCTAGACAAATATGCCCATCATTCTCAGCTAGTGTGTATGTGAAATGGATATTGGATAGTATTTACACAGAAAAAAAAGCTCTTTGGAAAAAATAAATGAAGAAAATCTACCTGAATATCTCGAGACCAATCAACAGGATCACTAACAACAAAAGCTGCTTTAACTCTTTCAGAAGTGACATCAAAATCTGGGACTGACTCACTTGAACTTCTTTGCTCATGGAAGGGCTGCTTTGTGGTCCAGGTTTTGTAAGGTGATAGAGGATCAATCCCACTGAAGTAGGATGCATATTCATCTAATGAAATAGCTTTTCTGCACATAATTGAAAACTAAAAGACTAAGATAATATGAAGAATACAAATTTTTGTTAATGATGAATTCAGTATATTGCAATTAGATCTTACTTAAATCCGTATTCTGACATCACCACTGCAGGCTCCCCTTTACCAGTGGCAACTATCAACTCATTTTCAAACCTAAAGTAGTGATGATCAATATTAAGTTACAACACAATAAAACCATAGTATAATAAAAAGATGTACCTCTTTAACAAGTTCTTGAAAGGCGAGTGGCCCTGTACCACCTGAACGGGGTCAATCTTTACTCCAAGGAGTTTACTCAAATCGGAGGCTCGTCTAGATTCAGGGATACCTCCTCCTGTTACATATATCATTTAAAGTTCTATGAGAATAGAACGAGTAGGTATAACTATTCCACTAAACAAGTATTAAGTCTTCCAATGTACTTACCATTTGTCAAAAACAGATATGGGATCCTCAGACTACCTATAAAAATCAAACTTTAGCGTGAGGCAAACAATGATCAGTTAATCAATCCATGATCATTCAGATCATCAGTGTCAGTTAAAATGACAGAAAGAATGTATGCAACCCACCAAAACCTGAATGCACTTCCATGTATGTGGGCCAAAATATAAAACAAATGCTCATATGTTTTACCCCTAAAAAGTAAAAACCGAACCGAGATCCAGCGCGACTATAGAATAATTTGTCAAGTAGAGGCGTAACTGTTAAATTTTCAGTTATTGGCACAGTACTCGACTGAGGTAGGCATTTGCATAGGGTCATGACTCGCTAATATTTTCAACTTGAACCTTTTCAGTTTTTAGTTTTCTCTAGTCGAGTTGGATTTTTCTATATATAGCCATTACATCAAGTATCTGGACACCTTATTGTTGCACATAAGCCTTTGTAGTTTGTACAACCACCATGGTCTTCGGGATTGCTTATTATCTTCGTCTTAGCTGCTTTTTTCAAGTAAATAAGCATTTTGAAGTTTCGGATAATCCAAACTGCTTCTACTTATCAAGCCGTTTTCAATAAGCAGTGTTGGGACCTGCTTATTCACATAGTTGTAGTTGTATTTATCCTAAGAATAAGAACACTTGAAAAAGAGATACGCAACCCGTTAACATTATTCTATCTGCTTTCCCAAACACAATTTAAAATAAAATAATAAGCAATTTATTTCGTGAAGTGCTTATTTATAAGCTGAATAAGAAATTACCAGAATCATTGTTATACAATCTCTTCAATGCAATAGGTGAATTCCCAATTGGGTTAGTTCCACGAAGTATAACTCCATCAATATCAAATGCAATCCCAAATGAACCCCTGCTGTTACAAATCAATTATACATTAAAGTTCATGTTCGAATTACAGTAACTGTAAAATAATGGATTTACCTTTTGGGTGTTGAGTGAAAATGAGATATAGCACCATAACTGTGGAGCTTAATCGATTTGTTTCTTGTCTGTATGAAAATTCTTGATATTGTACGGAACTTCATTTTGTTCTTAAGGATTTTGTGTGTTTAGTATGTGATTGTGAATGATTTTATAGTGTTGGTTCGTTTGTCTTGGGTAGTAAGATATTATACTTTGCAATTTGTCTTGGGTGGTAAGATTACATACTTTGCAATTGGACTGAAAAAAGGCAACTAAATTACAACATCAAAATGTTACATTTACCTTAAACTATTTGTATAAAGTGGCAGAGTGAAGTTAAATACCAAGGTTATGAAAATCGTGAATCGGTAGTCAGACAATCGACTTTTTTGTAGCTTTTAATCAGTTTAGGCGGGATTAATCGGTGATTAATCAGATTGGCATTTCCGACAAGTTTTGGGTATTTCTAGCAAATTTTAGGTAATTCCGACAATATTTTCATTAAAAAAACATATTGTAAAAGATATAAACATCGACTATAAGTTATTAAAACAATTTTATGGCAAGTTTTGGGTATTTTTGTCAAGTTTGACCACCGTTGACTATCATTGACTATAGTTGACCGATTTACACAAATCAAAAAGGTTGGTGACCTTGTAACATCTAGGCGGTAATTAATCAGCCTTGTAGACTCTTTTTTTGCAACATTGTTAAATGCAGAAAAAAAGATGGTTACAATATTTTCATTATCATTTTCTTTATGTTGATTATTACAGAATATTATTTCCTTGTACTCGGAGCCAGTAAAATGACTAGTGGATGTTCAAAAGCTGATTACAAATGAGATGATTAACAGATATTTAAAAGATACATTTTGGCGGGAAAAGTAGTTAGAACTCTAATGAGCTTATCAGAAGAGCACCCAGTCAATAACGATACTTTGTTTGGGATTGCATACTAAAACTGTTTATCTGCTCATGAGTTTGTGAAATAAGTTGTTTTGAATACACACAAATAATCTGATACATTAGATAATCAGTTTCAAACACCCTCAAAACTGCTTATCTAATGAATGAAAATGCAATAAGAAGATAAGCAATGTTAATAAACAATCCCAACACTCACTTGGATAATGGGTTTGAACAAAATAGTTGTTTAGAATTAGACAAAGTACAGTAAGCTCAACAAAACCAGATATATCGGTAGTCTTGCAGTAAAGAACATGCCATTCTATGAGTTAATATTAAAAGATCTTAACTGTGTTTGGGTTGGTAATGGATATTGTTTAGATAGAAAGTGATGGGAATTAGCCGGGTCACGAGTGATAACCTGAGTAGCCGGTTTCGGTAGTCTAAATAAACAAAAGAATAGTACAGTGACAAAAATAACATTTCAGATAATACAATGACCTGTGGCGCTAAAACCTACAGAAAAACACTTTTAACATTATGTATCCGATCACATACTATAATAATGATGGGACTAATGAACAACTTTGAATGGTAACTAAAGTTATGTGCTAGATCTTCTTTAGGCTTGTGACTTTTAAAACTTGCATTTGTTCTCATGTGCTTGGAATTGTCTGAACTTACAATACTATAAATAAAATAATTTTTTTGAAATGAGCATGCCATCACTAGTGATGTCACAAGTCAACGCTATTAAACT
The DNA here is from genome assembly GCA_014162995.1 of Artemisia annua. Taxonomy (NCBI): domain Eukaryota; kingdom Viridiplantae; phylum Streptophyta; class Magnoliopsida; order Asterales; family Asteraceae; genus Artemisia; species Artemisia annua. The sequence goes on from LBNU01023381.1 coordinate 116,424, forward strand.
AGTGTTTAAGCAATTTCCTGCAAGTATGCTTAAGCAACTCTATTAAACTAGTTAAAGACGTGTCTTTGTTTAATTATTCATGATATGTTTTAATATGTAACAACTTGATTATTTAACACAACACTTGCAATCTCAAACTTTGTATATAGATTTAAACTCTTTGTTCACGGTTTAATGCCCAGAGTTAGCAAGAAGAGACAAGCGACCTTCAGATAGAAGATATGAATCTAACAAGTAGTGAAATAGTGGTCGAGATGACTATGTCGACTAATAGAGACATCGGCTCCTCAGTACAAGACCTGAATACCACAAAACAGGATCACAAAAATAGCACTTCAAGTCCCTCTCGTTCACTACCAAAGCTTCCTTGTGAAGACCTACTTGGTCATCTATTCTTCTATAATCAATCTGCTTAATTTTCATGTTACCTTATATTCCATAGTTATATGCTTTCTATATTTGTTATTAGTTTGTATGAAGAGGAGTGTTAACATGCTGTATATGTAATGACTTTTAGGAAGAAGTGAATCCTACTTTGATATTTGTGTTCCTCTATATCAAGCATCAATTAGTGGTGATTGGAAAACTGCTAAGGACATCCTTGACACGCGCCCTGAGTTAGTACGTTATGCCATCACTGAAGGTAACGACACAGCACTTCATGTTGCAGCATCAGCAGAAGAGACCAAGCTGACGAAACGTTTTGTGAAGAATCTGGTGAACATGATGACAAAGGAAGACTTGGAAATTCAAAATAAGAATGACAACACTGTCCTTTGTTTGGCAGCTACTGCTGGGAATATTAAAATGGTAGAAATTATGCTAAAAAAGAACCCGGGTCTGTTGACCATCGCAGGTAATAAAGGGATGTTGCCATTGTATATGAGTGCTTTACAAGGGAGACATAACACAGTCAAGTATCTGTATGCTGCTTCTGAGACGATGAGTAGGAGATTTTGGACAGATGAGAAATGGGGTTGGATGCTCTTAGGATGCGTCGAGTGTGATTTCTTTGGTAAGTGGAGTACACTTTTCTTCCTCATTTTTTTTGTTTACTCTCATGATTTGTTTGCTTAAGCCATTTTCCGCATCTCCCATAGATGTAGCACTCCAAATTGTAAAGGACCATCCAGACGTCTCAACGGGTATGTCCATACGACATCTGGCTCGAAAGCCTGATGCATTCAAAAGAGTAGAACAAAATTGGATCAGAAGAATCATCCATTCAAGTAGGCGTAATTAAAAAAATTAATTATTTTGAAATCATTTGGGACGTGTCCAATTCATTAACTGATTATGTGGTCATTGCTATCAGTTATGAGTATGATATCTGCTCATGAAGAGGATACTGATGCACTCAAATTACTAAAAATCATTTGGCATCAGACTCTCAGGCGAAGGGAAAAGTATGAAATTGATCATATACTCAATGGGCCTCCTCATCCGACTGATAAAGGGATATTATATCCTTCCAGAATATTATTTGTAGCTGCAGAAATGGGCAACACCAGATTTGTGGTTGAGCTCCTTCGAGCCTATCCCGATCTAATATGGGAAAAGAATGATGATGAGCACACTATATTTCATATAGCTGTTATGCACCGTCATGAAGGGATCTACAACCTATTGTATGAGATAGGATCGAGGAAGGATCAGATAACCGACATAGAAGACAGAGATGGCAATAACATGCTCCATTTACTTGCGTTGACTACGGTGAAAATGAGATCTCGTACTTCTGGAGCATCTCTACTTATGCAACGAGAGTTATTGTGGTTCAAGGTATGTCTTTATTAATCTTGTGCTGCTACATTAAAGTGTAATATGTGATTATAGAAATGTACACTGCAATGCATCGATAATATAATATAGGGTCACTTTACCTATAACTTGTGTATGTGCTGTAGGAAGTTGAAAAGATGTTGCCAGCTCATATGAGAGACAACACAAACCTAAATGGTCAAGAACCATATGAGTTATTCTCTGAGATGAATGCAGATCTAGTTACTCGGGGTCTGGATTGGATGAAAGATTGTATGGTGGTCGCAACTCTTATAGTTACTGTGGCGTTTGCAGTTGCTTTCACCATTCCGGGTGCATACGACCAGACTCATGGATTACCTATTTTCATTCATGACCGTACCTTCTTGGTTTTCGTTATAGCAGATGCTATTTCTTTATTTTCTTCCTCAACTTCACTCCTGGTTTTCTTGTCTATCCTCACATCTCGTCATGATCAACGTGATTTCATGTACTCATTACCCAGTAAATTGATGATAGGTTTAGTCACACTTTTCTTCTCTGTAGCAGCCATGATGGTCACTTTTAGTGCTAGCTTCTTCGTGTTATACCGCAATGGGTTGAGATGGGTACCAATCGTTATTGCTACATTTGCTGCATTGCCAGTGATCCTATTTGCAGCATTGCAATCTCCTCTTTTGTGGGATATGTCTCGCTCTATGTACGATTCTAGGTATCTATTTAGACCCAGGAAACATATCCTTTACAACATAGGCTCAAAGTTCTAAGTATTCTGCTTGTGGCCAATTCTCTTTTATCATCACTATGTTTTGGTATTCTACTACTCATGTAAGTGACAGATTTTATCACTTCGTAAAACATTTTGGCTAATAATAACCGTTTTTAATATTCCTTTGCAATTGTTGATGGCGTCGGTTTTGATCAAAAAATTTCCTTATTTTTGGGTATGTTGGTCGATTTTAACTAACTTAGCAACATAAATTTTAACATTAACACAGTTTACACAACAAAAACAGATAATAAGGTACCAAACACGAAACCAGGAGCAATAGGTGCATACAAGCCTAAAGAAATAAATCCGGATCCTATCAAAAACAACCTCAACCACAAATTTGAATTGCCCACATTACTCATGAAGAATGTTGAAACAACCCTCCTTTACTTTTAACCAGCAAAAACGGTATTATATATGAGTTTAAACTTTAAACTAAAAAGAACTTACCTGGATTTGAGCTATGAACCTACAAAAGGCGGGTTCATTATTATAAGTTTATTGCCGGTGTTAACGACAGAGCAAGCAGTATCGAGATCTGACAACCAAATTGTAGGTGAGAGTGTTGACGAAGCAACAATGTGCAGTTAAACATCTATCATGTTCCTGTTTATCAATGTATGATTGTACAGAGGATAAACGTATTAAAACATTCAAAACACAGAAAAACTCACCAGAACCATGGTGTTGATGTTAAAGCCAAAGAGAGAAGCAACAAGGTTTCGTGAAGAAAGCTAATCAAATATCCTGAAAGGAGGGGTAATTTCGGAAAAGAGGAGCACTATCTGAGCAGATAAACACTTGGCTCTTCGTCATCAAGTCCATTCGCACAAAGAAAAAGAAAATAAGCACAAAAACAAAAGGTTCGGTTGATTGGGTCAAAGAGAAGGCCAAGACTTGTTATTTAAGAATTAAATTCAGATCCAATAATAGAAACCTCAACCACAAAATTGACATAGAATGTCAAGGCCACCTTTTCGGCACTAGAAAGCTTTTACGTAAACATCTTCATTTGTTGCACTATTTAACATATATATTTGGTTGATTACTAAAAAAATTGTTACATATTTCGGTCCATCATTTGGATTTGGTGTTGCCGTGTTGGTTTCTCAAATCTTTCCAAGAACCCAAAAAGAACTTAAATGAAAAAATGTTTGGAACAATGTTTTTCAGCTAAGCATTACCCTCCCTTTGCAAGATATATTCCACAGCCTCTTCTACAGTATCAACAACCTGAAAAAAAAGACTACTATTAGCTCATGTTTCAAACATTAATTTCCTTAAAATTGATCTAGGTATTACTAAATCCGCTGCCCAGCCATTTGGTGAGCCCTCCCGATCCCACCCATAAGAAGTTATGCATTATGTTGCCGATAAGAGCTAGGTATTGCTTGATAAAATAGAATGACTTAGCACTGAATGTTCCCAACAACATTATACTCCCTCTGTTCCTCTTATAAACCAGCACAATACAAAAAAGGGGCCATGCATTGACTTTTGATGCCAAGTGTGTAACTTTTTGCAAAACATCAATGAGATTAACCTTTTTGATAAAAAGAAAATAACAAAATTGCAAGACAATTCTCATCGATGGTGCATATGGAATGTCCAAAGTAGGCTCGTCAGGGAAACACAAGGAGTGCATGATACTAAATAACATAATTATCTCAACTCCTGACTTACCTGATCCGCAGGATATGCTGTGTGGTTCTCTTTTCCTCTAAAAACACCTGTCCTTGTCAAAATAGAAAACCATGGATGTCCTGCCTGAAATGTAAACAGGAAAATGACTTTAAATTTAATTTTATAATGCTCAGGCTTGACTAATCCAGTTATTAAAAACAAAGTCAAACCTGTTTTGCACCCTTGATATCGACGGACGGATTGTCCCCAATCATGTATAAGGTTTCAAAATGGGGTGATGTTGTGTCTTTGTGGCCTTCAGTGACATCACAATCACTTGTCATAAGTTGAAGATGCTTCAATATGGATTCAGCATTCTTGAAAACAAAAGGATTTGGTTTTCCAAACGAGGTATACTCCAATGGCTTGTGGTGAATACTACATGAACAAAACAGAACTGATATAAATCTTGATGCAAATAACTAGACAATATACATGTATATTGCTGACATTACCTATTAAAGATGCTTTCTAAAGCGATCCTGAAAGCGCCCATGCCAAGACGTTCAGAAGGAAATACAGCCTGCCCCAAACTTAAACAACATCAGTGCAGTCCAGTAAAGAACAAAAACCATAGAGTATGTTCTAAAAGAAACAGATATTAAAACTGAACAACTAATGTTCAGTTTCAACCATATAAATGGACTTCCTAGATGGGCGAAATGGGCAGGGTCAGGCGGGTTTAGTAATGAGTCAAAAAACTTACATTTTTGGTGCGAATAAAAACGGGTTGGGTTGACACAAACAAAAATTGTCCAAATTGCCAAATAATATTACATAAGTTATATTATTTCATCAATCATCTGAATTCAAAAAACGTAATTGAGGATGTTCTATTCAGTCAATGAGAATAGCGGGAACCTTTCTACCCGATTGCCCAGTTTCCTTCTAGCTAATCTTTCCAATTTTTAACCATTTGACCTGTTAGAAATTAAACATATCCTCAATAGACCCATTTATAACTAAAAGGGACGAAATCACCACACCTATAAGATCATGTTTATCCCACTTGGTAATTACTAATTAGAGCATCCAACGTAAACTGTCTATGTTAACAGAATATGAATGTAATTAATGACCTGGTATTCAAGATCATCAGCTGCAAAATACATATCTGGTTGATGCTCGGACTTTTCTCCAGGAAGACCACCCGATCTCAATATGTCACAAAGAACCTAGACAAATATGCCCATCATTCTCAGCTAGTGTGTATGTGAAATGGATATTGGATAGTATTTACACAGAAAAAAAAGCTCTTTGGAAAAAATAAATGAAGAAAATCTACCTGAATATCTCGAGACCAATCAACAGGATCACTAACAACAAAAGCTGCTTTAACTCTTTCAGAAGTGACATCAAAATCTGGGACTGACTCACTTGAACTTCTTTGCTCATGGAAGGGCTGCTTTGTGGTCCAGGTTTTGTAAGGTGATAGAGGATCAATCCCACTGAAGTAGGATGCATATTCATCTAATGAAATAGCTTTTCTGCACATAATTGAAAACTAAAAGACTAAGATAATATGAAGAATACAAATTTTTGTTAATGATGAATTCAGTATATTGCAATTAGATCTTACTTAAATCCGTATTCTGACATCACCACTGCAGGCTCCCCTTTACCAGTGGCAACTATCAACTCATTTTCAAACCTAAAGTAGTGATGATCAATATTAAGTTACAACACAATAAAACCATAGTATAATAAAAAGATGTACCTCTTTAACAAGTTCTTGAAAGGCGAGTGGCCCTGTACCACCTGAACGGGGTCAATCTTTACTCCAAGGAGTTTACTCAAATCGGAGGCTCGTCTAGATTCAGGGATACCTCCTCCTGTTACATATATCATTTAAAGTTCTATGAGAATAGAACGAGTAGGTATAACTATTCCACTAAACAAGTATTAAGTCTTCCAATGTACTTACCATTTGTCAAAAACAGATATGGGATCCTCAGACTACCTATAAAAATCAAACTTTAGCGTGAGGCAAACAATGATCAGTTAGTCAATTCATGATCATTCAGATCATCAGCGTCAGTTAAAATGATAGAATGTATGCAACCCACCAAAACCTAAATGCAGTTCGATGTATGTGGGCCAAAATTTAAGATAAATGCTCATATATTTTACACTTAAAAAGTAAAAACCTGAGTTTGTCAAGTTGAACCTTTTCCATATAATTTGTCGAGTAGAGGTGTAACTATTAAATGGTCAGTTATTGGCACAGTACTCGACTGAGGTAGGCATTTGCATACGGTCATGACTCACGAACCTTTTCAAGTTGAACCTTTTTCGTAGGATTTTAGTTTTCTCTAGTTATATAGTCATTACATCAAGTATCTGGACATACAACGGTCTTAGTTCAGCCATAAATATAGTAATATGATTATGAAACCAAGTACAACCTCAACGAACCTGTAGTGAGCTTAACTGAAAAGATAAGGGCATTTACAAGCCCAGCTAATTTAACTTGGTGGATGATACTTCACAAAAACAAACTCGGGTTTGTAATTTGTACAACCACGATGGTCTTCGGGATTGCTTATTTTTTCTGCGTGGCTGCCTTTTTTTTAAGTAGTTAAGCTATTTGGAGTGTAGTTAATCTAAACTGCTTCTACTTATCAAGCCGTTTTCAATAAGCAGTGTTGGGACCTGCTTATTCACATAGTTGTAGCTGTATTTATCCTAAGAATAAGAACACTTGAAAAAGAGATACGCAACCCGTTAACATTATTCTATCTGCTTTCCCAAACACAATTTAAAATAAAATAATAAGCAGTTTGAAGTGCTTATTTATAAGGTGAATAAGAAATTACCAGAATGATTATTATATAATCTCTTCAAAGCATTAGGTGAATTCCCAATTGGGTTAGTTCCACGAAGTATAACTCCATCTATATCAAATGCAATCCCAAATGAACCCCTGCTGTTACAAATCAATTATACATTAAAGTTCATGTTCGAATTACAGTAACTGTAAATAATGGATTTACCTTTTGGGTGTTGAGTGGAAATGAGATATAGCACGATAACTGTGCAACTTAATCGATTTGTTTCTTGTCTGTATGATGATTCTTGAAATTGTACGGAACTTCATTTTGTTCTAATAAGGATTTGTGTGTTTAGTATGTGATTGTGAGTGATTTTATAGTGTTGGTTCGTTTGTCTTGGGTAGTAAGATATTATACTTTGCAATTTGTCTTGGGTGGTAAGATATTACATACTTTGCAATTGGACTGAAAAAAGGCAACTAAATTACAACATCAAAATGTTACATTTACCTTAAACTATTTGTATAAAGTGGCAGAGTGAAGTTAAATACCAAGGTTATGAAAATCGTGAATCGGTAATCAGGCAATCGACTTTTTGTAGCTTTTAATCAGTTTAGGCGGGATTAATCGGTGATTAATCAGATTGGCATTTCCGACAAGTTTTGTGTATTTCTAACAAGTTTTAGGTAATTCCGACAATATTTTCATTAAAAAACATATTGTAATAGATATAAACATCGACGATAAGTTATTAAAACAATTTTATGGCAAGTTTTGGGTATTTTTGTCAAGTTTGACCACCGTTGACTGTCATTGACTATAGTTGATCGATTTACACAAATCAAAAAGGTTGGTGACCTTGTAACATCTAGGCGGTAATTAATCAGCCTTGTAGACTCTTTTTTTACAACATTGTTAAATGCAGAAAAAAAGATGGTTACAATATTTTCATTATCATTTTCTTTATGTTGATTATTACAGAATATTATTTCCTTGTACTCGGAGCCAGTAAAATGACTAGTGGATATNATGTATGTGGGCCAAAATTTAAGATAAATGCTCATATATTTTACACTTAAAAAGTAAAAACCTGAGTTTGTCAAGTTGAACCTTTTCCATATAATTTGTCGAGTAGAGGTGTAACTATTAAATGGTCAGTTATTGGCACAGTACTCGACTGAGGTAGGCATTTGCATACGGTCATGACTCACGAACCTTTTCAAGTTGAACCTTTTTCGTAGGATTTTAGTTTTCTCTAGTTATATAGTCATTACATCAAGTATCTGGACATACAACGGTCTTAGTTCAGCCATAAATATAGTAATATGATTATGAAACCAAGTACAACCTCAACGAACCTGTAGTGAGCTTAACTGAAAAGATAAGGGCATTTACAAGCCCAGCTAATTTAACTTGGTGGATGATACTTCACAAAAACAAACTCGGGTTTGTAATTTGTACAACCACGATGGTCTTCGGGATTGCTTATTTTTTCTGCGTGGCTGCCTTTTTTTTAAGTAGTTAAGCTATTTGGAGTGTAGTTAATCTAAACTGCTTCTACTTATCAAGCCGTTTTCAATAAGCAGTGTTGGGACCTGCTTATTCACATAGTTGTAGCTGTATTTATCCTAAGAATAAGAACACTTGAAAAAGAGATACGCAACCCGTTAACATTATTCTATCTGCTTTCCCAAACACAATTTAAAATAAAATAATAAGCAGTTTGAAGTGCTTATTTATAAGGTGAATAAGAAATTACCAGAATGATTATTATATAATCTCTTCAAAGCATTAGGTGAATTCCCAATTGGGTTAGTTCCACGAAGTATAACTCCATCTATATCAAATGCAATCCCAAATGAACCCCTGCTGTTACAAATCAATTATACATTAAAGTTCATGTTCGAATTACAGTAACTGTAAATAATGGATTTACCTTTTGGGTGTTGAGTGGAAATGAGATATAGCACGATAACTGTGCAACTTAATCGATTTGTTTCTTGTCTGTATGATGATTCTTGAAATTGTACGGAACTTCATTTTGTTCTAATAAGGATTTGTGTGTTTAGTATGTGATTGTGAATGATTTTATAGTGTTGGTTCGTTTGTCTTGGGTAGTAAGATATTATACTTTGCAATTTGTCTTGGGTGGTAAGATTACATACTTTGCAATTGGACTGAAAAAAGGCAACTAAATTACAACATCAAAATGTTACATTTACCTTAAACTATTTGTATAAAGTGGCAGAGTGAAGTTAAATACCAAGGTTATGAAAATCGTGAATCGGTAGTCAGACAATCGACTTTTTTGTAGCTTTTAATCAGTTTAGGCGGGATTAATCGGTGATTAATCAGATTGGCATTTCCGACAAGTTTTGGGTATTTCTAGCAAATTTTAGGTAATTCCGACAATATTTTCATTAAAAAAACATATTGTAAAAGATATAAACATCGACTATAAGTTATTAAAACAATTTTATGGCAAGTTTTGGGTATTTTTGTCAAGTTTGACCACCGTTGACTATCATTGACTATAGTTGACCGATTTACACAAATCAAAAAGGTTGGTGACCTTGTAACATCTAGGCGGTAATTAATCAGCCTTGTAGACTCTTTTTTTGCAACATTGTTAAATGCAGAAAAAAAGATGGTTACAATATTTTCATTATCATTTTCTTTATGTTGATTATTACAGAATATTATTTCCTTGTACTCGGAGCCAGTAAAATGACTAGTGGATGTTAAGTCACTCTTAATCGACTTACTTTACTTATTGGTTACAGATAGCGTATCAATATTAATGGCCCAAGCTCACTAATCACACGCTCGAATCAAGCCTATTACCAAGGCCCATCAATACTTGATGGAAGCCACGCTTAAATCCCAGGCAATGCCTGGCATGGTAAAACCTCTCAGGCTCGACTGAGTAAGACAGTACTACTGCTCCCCAACTGTCATTAGCGGCTAAGATGTACCATCTGATACTGTGCAGTTTGGACACACGACAAGCATCACTATGTACGAGCTAAAGGACGAATGACACATGTCCTCCTTGTCTGCTCGAATGATCAACATCTGGCTCTCTAGCAGCCGGGATCACCCCCAAAGCTAAACCCTACAAGACTCTCTATAAAAGTAGATCAACACACACAACTTCACAAATTTCACACACTTGGGAAAATACTGCCTCACAATAGTGTAGTATGGTTCTTGTTTAAGTGTTACCCGAGCTTCTTGATCTATATCAATCTCATCGGGTCCTTACCGTTCAACACGGGAAACCAAACAACAAAATCATTTCATCTCATCTCTAAACCTATTTACATACCATACGTAAACAGTTACTTAGCTCAAAAGCGAGTTTGTTAATACCTTTCATGATATTTATCACTCAACCTTTGTGTTAAGTGCAACCCCCTTAACATGTAATCATGGCTTTGACCTCGTACCCAAGTCTTGGTTACATGGTGGGCATGTATCCGCGTGAGCTCGGCATACTTGGTACCATTTGGGATGCAATAAGTAAATATTACTAATAATCGACTTGCCAAGTATATAATCAAATTGCAAAGAGCTACAGCAAAAAATGGATCAAACTTGTTGTGTACTAATATATCACGGTACAAGTTCATCCTAAATGTATGATGTATGTCATGTACTTTAGTGTATGCCTTACTCGTTTACGGAAGACATGATTATTAGGTATATGTAATGTAGTCCTTGATGTCCCATTTGATGTCTGTGAAAATTATAAACTCGTAGTCATTTATTACTCAGCAAGAATATGACATTCTATATATGCTTCGTTGCTTTACATGCTATAGTACACAAAATTAGTTGTCTTGGCATAAAAATGTAATACATAACATGCATTTAGAAGCCTCTGCTCATACTTTTTTTTGGTGGGGGGAGGGGTGTTCAAGAAGCGTGTAAAAGGATGGTAAATATACCTAGGTGATACTGTGATATGAACGATAGTAAAAAATACCTAGGTTCGACCTGACTTGAGGAAAGTGTGTAAATGAGCGATAGTAGTCTTAAACAAGGTGAAAAGTTGAAATATGGTAGAATTGCTTAAATACAGAGATTCCTAAAATACCATCCTACGATGTTAGAATAACCGTCTTGTCACTTGATAGTTAGCCAAATAAGCATTAACATCCGGTTCCGAAAAGTCAATTGCTTTCCAAAATACTTTCTTGACATGAACTACTTTTAGAAAATTGAATCGGCTACCACGACTTGAGGATTTTGCATAAATTATGACCAGATATGCGCGTTGTGACGATCTCTGCTATAGTCAAGTATAAATAAATTATATGACCTAGCAATATACAATATTGTTCTAGACATTAGATGACCGACCTTTACCAATCTTATCCAATGGTTCTGTTTGATTAAAATGATATTGAGATAAATTCTAGAAGTATTTAAATGATATACTACTTTCATGCTCTTGTATTATAAAGATGAATGTAGTCTTCACTCAAATTTTACCCACCACTTAACTCCACACCGACATTACATAATCCTCATTTTTCACACTCGCTCACTTAAACTCCATGGTCCCCACTCACTCTTTACATATACTTCATTTTTTTTTCCACAGACAGTCATTCATCACACTCACATACACACCAACAAAAGCTTATAACCATTTGCAAAAAGGGCACGTGTGAAAAGGGATATTGTATCCTAGGTTCACTTGTAAGGATGACCTCCACATGAGCAAGTCACGCGTGAGAGGAGTGTGGAGTACAAGCAACCTAACATACATTTAAGAAAGTATTTTTCAATCACTTACGAGTCACAAGTTTGTAACAATTATCACTAAAGTTTAAGATGCTTGAAGTTCAAACCCTGATTGATGCAAACAAACCTGAATTAGCCGTGACAAATCTTCTCAAAAAGGACAACATCATAAATTAATCGGGCAAAATCTCGAAAATCATGGTTACAAACAAACATCAAGAAAATAAAAGATGTGAAATAACAATTATACCCTTAAAGTTTAAAAACAAACATCAAGAAAAGAAAACATGTCAAATGACAATTATACCCTTAAAAATAAGCAAAACACTCCTAATCCTAAAAACACAAAACACCTTGTATACCCCTAATCCCAAAAACAATACGAAATCACCCCTCGTCATCTATAGTGCTTCCACTTCTCATAGAGTGACGCAACCGATAAAAAACCCTAATCCCCAAATCCCCCAAAATCAACTCAATCCGATTTTTAATTAAACCCCAATAAAAACACTATTGAAAACCCATCAATTTTGAATTAAAAAAGATGCCACCAAAACAATCAAAAGCAGATGTAGCAAAGAAGCAAAAAGTTGTTGAAGACAAAACATTTGGTCTTAAGAACAAAAACAAAAGTAAAAACGTTCAGAAATATGTTCAGCAGATTCAACAGAGTGCTGTTCCTAAACCTGATCCTTCTAAATTAGCTGCAAAGGTTGATAACCCTTTTTTTATATAATTTTTGTGGGTTTTTAGAGTTAGATGCAAAGGTTTAGTTTTTTGAAGTGGGTTTTTGTTAAAATGTTGGTTTTGTAAAAAAAAAGATAAATTTTTTATTAATTTTGCTGTTTTTTTTTTAATATAATTTTTTGTGGGTTTTTAAAGTTAGATGTAAAGGTTTAGTTTTTTAATATGGGTTTTTGTTTAAAAAAAGATGATGTTTTGTTTTTGGGATTGACAGAAAAAGAAGGAGGAAGAGAAGGCGAGAGAGAAGGAGTTGAATGAAATCTTTAAGATTGCTGTTGTTCAACCTAAAGTTCCTGTTGGTATGTCTGTCTATTTGTTTTAATGTTTATTTATTTGTTAATGTTGGGATTTAAGTTGACGTGTTTAATGTTTTTGTATTGGTTGATGATGAAAAAGTAGTTAGTTTGGGAGTTGCGAATATAAACCGCTGATGTGATTTTGATTGCTATTGAATAGAGGGACAATTTCTCATCATTGCGTTTCGTTATGGCATAAGCAAATCAAAACACTATCTTCTGCATTGCATTTTTTTGAAGTTATTTTTTTTATCCGTGTTTGCTTATATCAGAAAACCAAAGTAGTAATTATAAGCAATCCCAGACACCCCTATTTTATATGACCTATAGAACTAAAAAACATATATGCACATGTCTGTAAATTATAGATATGTTTGCTAAAATGGTTTATTATCTCATGAGTTGTGGCTGTGGTCAGGTGTGGATCCAAAGTCGATATTGTGTGAGTTTTTCAAGGCTGGTCAGTGTGCGAAAGGTTTCAAATGTAAGTTCTCTCATGATTTGAATGTACAAAGGAAGGGTGAGAAGATTGACATTTTCAGTGATAAGCGTGATGATGAAGGTGATGCATCTACCTTTTTTATTCTTTCAATCTACTCGGTATTCAGTTGGTTACCTATTTTCATCACGATTAGATTTCGATTTAGGAGTATAACTAATTTCTGCATGTGGAACTTTAGGAACTATGGAGGACTGGGATCTCGAGACGTTGGCGAAAGTTGTGGAATCAAAAGGAAAAGAGTACAACCAGAATAAACCAACTGACATTGTATACTTCTTATCCTCATTTTTTCTACCTCATCATCCTATTTTCATGTTGTTGTTTGGATGTTTTTCATGTGGGATGCTCTAGGCTTATTTTTTTGCGTACAACCTTAGCTTCAGTTATATGCTTATATCATTTCATTCTTCTCACACAGCTTTTGCTGCACATTTGGTTTATGAATTTTCAGTTTTATGGTTGGATACTTGGATATGTGGTAGAATTATTTATGTAGTGAACTCGGGTTTTCTAGTTATGATACTGACTTGCCTCTTTATGAATGGCATGCTGAGGTAATTCTGAAGGTTTATTAGGTAAATTTGATGGTCTCTCAAGAGAATGTCTAAAATATTATTGTTGTTGGGAAGGTAGAGGCTAAAAAGCTATATTCGGTTCTCCTGCAACCTTATAAAATTGCATTGTGAAGTTTTTTTATCACACTTATGTTAAATAGTTGGACTGTAAGTCAAATGCCCTAAATGCCACTGGTAATCACAGAAATGGACAATCTTGTGGACCAAAGGGTGACAGTGGGCAAATAGGTGATTATGACTTTCAGTTTTGTGAAAAAGTCTGAACAAATTTGCATTTATTTATATGGAGGCGTTATATTACGGAAATCCTAGTCTCCTCTTCTAGGTTGTTTTTCAACCAAGTGATTTGACTTTTATTCTTTTCACTTATGCATAATTTGAAATTTAACAAACCTGCTACTAAAACTGTATTTATACTGATTTTGTATTATGAAGACTGTACAACTGCATTATAGCTTATTAATCTTACAGTTATATCTTGTATAAATGAGCACACATCCAGGCCATGTATGGCTTTGTCAAATCATTACTACGTATTATATGTTGCCCCTCATACTCAATCTTCATGCAACTACCCTTAAAAGGAATTGGGTGAAATTTCTTTGTCACTAACAAAAGTAGCTGCTTTGTTTTTGCTTTGAACAGCAATATATTTATTAAAAAAAATAGTTTTTTCTTTGGAGTAGCTAAATGGTGATAAAATGGGATGTGGAGATACAGACATTCCTAAAATGTGTTACTGTGTTTAGGGCATAGCTGTAATTTCGTTATAAAGTGCTTACATATAATACCTTTTGGCTCTGTGTTTAGTCCTAAGAGAACAATCCATGACAATTTGAATATGATGGTTATTCCCCAGGTGTTTCTCTACATTTCTATATTTGTTTCTTTATAAATGAAGCTGTGTTGTCACTCAATATATGCTTATTTATAGTACATTGCTGGATTTTCATTGGCAGCAGCTTTAGCAAATTTTCATTTGACTCGGTTTTTTCTATTAGGTTTGCAAACATTTCCTCGACGCAGTGGAGAAAAAGCAATATGGTTGGTTCTGGGTTTGTCCAAATGGTAATAAAGAGTGTCACTACAGACATGCTCTCCCTCCAGGATACATTTTGAAGTCCCAAATGAAGGCTCTCTTAGAGGAAGAGGCTAACAAGCTAGCTATTGAGGATGAGATTGAGGATCAGGTAATTATCTTTTGTGTAATAGTGTTTTTAATTTTTTTTAAACCTTTGGGTTAATTGCATGGACAGTTAAACAACTCTAGTTTGATTTCTGTTTAAGCTAACTGTCTGTATATTAGTGAGAAAAATTCACCGAGGTTACAAAATATTGATACAACCATCGAACTTTCAAATAACTTGATAAATCCCTTCAGCTTCCAAAACAAGATAAGTTTTAAAGTCATTTATACAGGTTAACATCATTATACGCAAGATGATGTATTGGTAAGTTTGACCATGTTGACCTTTTTTGTCAACTGTGGAACTAAGCAAACCGGTTACTGGTTACGTATTACCTATTGACAAGGTTGGAGATTACTTCAAAGCTTTATTTATTGAAAGTTTGAGCGTTTTCATGGGTAACAACAATTTAAAACCACATTTGTATGCTATACAAGTGATTGGAGTAATATGTGCCGCCTTCTTTTGTTTCCTGTCTACATATATTCTTCATATACGTGTCTTAGTGTCTACATGTGATTTACTTAGTATAACGCATCTATTAATTTTCACTATTGGACCCCAGTAATTTTATAACTTATGACTATCTTATCCTTTCAGCGTGCAAAAGTTAAAACCACAACTCCGATGACTACTGATCTTTTCATGGGATGGAAGAAGAAGAAGATGGATGAAAAAGAAGCTGGCATGGCTGCTCTGAGAGCAGAGAGGGCTAAGAATGATCGCATGAGGTTTGTCTGTCCTCAAGATGTGGCAGTTTTGACCCTTTAATTTATACAAGTCAAATAGATAATTAAACAACTAGCAAAAAAAGAAACATGTCGAAAGTCGCACAAGGTGCATTCTTAACTCATAAACATTATATGATCGTAAAGAACAAAAAAAATACTCCCTGCATCTCAGTCTGTTGTCCACTATACTATCTTAGGGTGTCCCAATATTATTGTGCACTTAAAAAAATATGGGTTTAATTGATTAAGGTTCCCATTTAACCCCTTGTTTAGTCACATGAACAAAACTCAATGAAATCTTTATAGGGTAAAACTGTCATTCTTTTATAATAGAGGATGCATTAACTATACGTTTTCTAGAAAACTGCTTGTTTTTTGTTTGTGGACTATAATCTCCGGACGGAGCAAGTCAGTTTTGTATTCATGCAGTCGTACTTGACACACTTTATTAAAAGCGATTCTTTAGGCAAAAAAATTTGTTTCAGCCTGCCTGGCTGCTTTGACCCATTACCCAACCTGTTGATCCGCCAATTTGGCACCTTTGCTGTTTTTGATACCTACATGTTAGCATTTCCAGTTGGACATGTCTTGATATTCGGCATTTGCAGTTGGACATGTCTTAATATTCTCTTTATTCTTCTGTTTTTCGTTTTTGCAGTGGGCGCGAGCTGTTCCTTGCTGATGCTAGTTTGTTTGTGGATGATGCTGAGGCATACGAGAAGTACCACAGAGAAGAGGAGCCAGATAATAGCAATCAGAAGGTAGTCCTTGATGTCCCATTTGATATCTGTGAAAATTAGACTCGTAGTCATCTATTACTGATCCAGAATATGACCTTCTATATATGCATTGTTGCTTTACATACTATGGTACACAAAAGTAGTTTTCCTGGCATAAAAATGTAATACATCACATGCATTTAGAAGCCTCTGCTCATACTTGGTTTTGGGGGGATCAAGAAGCATGTAAAAGGATGGTAAATATACCTAGGTGATAATGTGATATGAACGGTAGTAAAAATACCTGGGTTAGATCCTTAGTTCACTTGAATAAATCTAATGGTTAATTTAGTTATATTTACTGCTTAAGCCTTGTTCCCTTTTTTAGTCCATCGAGACGAAACAGAAATTGAGTATCTTAAGAACTGAAGGGCTCTAAATAATAGGCATGCAATTCTAAAAAAATTCACTTGTACAAGTAAAATGAGCTATCACTAATGTTGGAGTTGTACCAAAAAAAAGTTTGACCATTCCACAAGTTATACTCATATAATGGACTTCTAAAAGCATGTAAAACCATGAATGTTAAATCTTGGCATCCATTTGATTTCAGGCACAAGAAAGTTCATCTACAAGTGGACCAAGTACATCAACAAGTGTTGCTGCTGTTTCGGAAGAAGGGAATTTTGACATCGATGATGATGATGACGATCTAGATATGGATGAGTTAAATGAACTTGAAGCAAGCTTGTCTAGAACATCTATTCAAATCAAAGAGCCTGAAAAGTAAGCCGCGCATATTGGGAGAAACACGGTTACTCACTGGGAGAAAGTCAAAAATTGATTGAAGAAAGATCATCAACCTCTACCAGTCTCAATTACTATGGAGGTAGCTACTGGAATTTTCTCCTTTTTGTTCTTTCATAGTGCAATATCATATGATTGTAGAATGCAAGTTTTGAATTTGGTTTGCATACTTTTTATGGACCAAATGCTGTCTGAATATCTAGTTTTAAAGATTTTGCTATATCGACCGACATTATGTGGCTCCAATTTTGGACCAAAACTATTGCCCTATTTTTTATTTTTCGCAGGACCACTTTCATATATCAGGAATTTGCCATGGTTAAGTTTCTGGTTTTCTGCAGCTTGACACAATCACTAGTTGGTTTGAGTCAGTTTTGCATAATATATGGGATAGGATCCTCTATACGGATTCAGGGAAGATACTCTGCCAACCCATTGAAATCTTAGATGCTTTGTAGTTTCAGTCTATTGGCTATTTGATTATTTGATCTTAATCATCAAGTCATATTGATGGAACACATTTAGTCTGCCAACTTCTGTTTACAAAGTCTTGACCAAGTTGATATATACAAAGTTTAATCCTGGGAACACCCAAATGAAATTTCAAGTCGGTCACTCAAATGAAGGCATCAAATGAAATTTCAAGTCGGTCACTCAAATGAAGGCATTGTTTCTTGATTTGGGCATTCAAGTTCGAATTCCAAATGACTTTCAAACATCATTGTCGGTTTTAATTAATCCGTCGCTTGATTGGGTTTGGGCATTCAATGAATTGTTCATAGAAATCATATTATTTGACGGTTAAAAAGTCAATTACTTGGTCCATTGGTATAAAAATGTAGAAGCAACACCAGACTAAACGTGTTAGTTTAGCTCATACGTTTGGAAATCAAAATTAAGAACACAAACTCAATTTTTTAAGTACTAGTAAACTAAACTCATTTAGAAAATATCACTTTACCACTATGTTTCAACAAACCATAGTGTGATTGACGAATCACACCGAGTAATTCAGTGTGATTTACAGTAGTAAGTTTTTATTTTTGATTTTACTTATCGTCGCATAATCCTAAACCATATCACATCTTAATATTTGCTGATGCCAACTCATTAGTCATTACGTGTGTGAAACCTTATGTGATGCCACATTCTCATTTAGAATTGACACATTTGCTCCCAGGTCCCTAGACCCAGCTTGTCCAATCCCCAAATAAGGATAAAAGGAGGAAATGAATCTTTTGACATGATTGGCCGCCCAGTTGAAACTTTTTAAATTCTTAGCGTTTAAGACTGATGTTTTTAAAAAGATTCCTAAATAATCATTCAACAATTAAGAAAAAAGTAAATACAGAAGATCAAATTTTGTAGATAGGAGTGATCCCCAAAAGATGAAAGCATTTCTCCATTACAATTGCAGCGGCCTCACACAGCAATAATTCGGCCGTCTCCTCATCACAAGACCTATCAGCCTGCCAAAACTTATGAAGTTACGTTAAATCCTGACAAAAACCATCCGGTTTACCTTTTTATAAATGAAATAAACTTTTAGAAAATTAACTTTGGTTTAAGATAAACATGGATTAAATTCAATATTGTATGAGGATATGTGTATATGTAACTAAATAATACCTGGCAAGCGGAAGAGTATAAACTGTCAAACTTCATGCATAAATCATAAAGGTAATCGCACAGGATATGTGGCATAAGAACTGTGCAAACCTCTTTGAGAACCTAAAGAGGAAAGTTGGATTATTAATGGAATAATAGAATTTCCATAATCACATTCAACTAATAAAGTTGTTCTAAAATAATTTCTTTCAGAACCGGTCAAAAACATTTTTACACGTGTTTTAATTATTCATTAAACTAAATACTCAATTCCAACAGCTATGCTTTATGTAACACCCATGTTATAATGCATATAATTATGAAGGACCATTGTCGCTAAAAGTGGTTGACTGGTTGAGTTTCTATGTAGCTTTACATCTCGATCGATCTTCGTTTTTATGTCTAGTATGGTCTGGACTCGGGAACATTATATTTTATAAAAAAAAAAGGAACTATTCCTGGTCATTACAACACAGAACTTTTGCATCATAGGATGAAAATAGACTTGGAAGTAATTATAGAAATTTTAAACACTAAAAGAGCATACTGCATACACATATGTGTTACATCAAGATCGATCTTTGTTTTTATGTCTAGTATCGTCTGAACATTAAATACTTTAGTTTTTATAAAGAAAGAACTAGTCCTAGTCATCACAACACAACACGTATGCATTATAGGATGAAGATAGAGACTTATAAGTAATTATAGAAATTTTATGGCTAAAAAATGTGTGGCATATAAGAACGGTGGCCAAAAATATAATCTGACTTGTATGTTAACCTAGTCTTGATTATTTTAATAAAATATTGAGATGAAGAAAATAGCGTTATGAACTACTGCATGCGAACTATGACACTCCACACGCAAGTTCACAAGTTCCTGAGACATTAAGCACATTATATATACTATATATATAAATGTATCATGTTTGGAGAAACTAATAATAAAAAGGGTAATCTAAAAAGAAAAGTTTTGTCGATATATTTTAAACTTGATTTGAGAAACTTTAATATTCTGTAAAATTGAGATGTCATTTTTAAGTACAGGAAATTTAACCAATCATTATCTTACCTCGGTAAACCGGAGTAAATGTAATCCAAACTCACGTTCTTCTTCGTTTTTCAATATTAACTCTTCTACCTGTCCCAAACAATTATAATTATAATATAGTAATATATATATCTATACCTATCTATCTATATATATAGAGTGTATGTGTCCATGTGTGTCTTTGTGTTTTGTGTGTGTCTATGAAATAACATTGAAACAAAAAGAAATTCTTACCTTTAACTCCTTGATCTCTTTGCTAGATTTCCTGATAATTGAACAGATTCGAACATGGGTATACTGTAGATATACAGCAGTATTTCCCTATATATCAATGAATGTGAGCAAATAAGAAACCCGATCGATGTAAAGATTTCAAATCAATGAGAAAATACAATATACAATTGCATAAAATACCTGTCCATTAAGCATCTGATCAAAGCTGAATGTATAACTAGTCAGTCTGTTGTTCTTCAAGTGTGCATACCTGTTAAGAACACACAAGCATAGAATATGAATAAGCACGCAACTTGACCAAAAAGCAAGGTATCTTGTGTTATGAAACAAAGGAAATAGCCCATAACCACTCTTTAATTCGATATAAATAAAATTGTAAAATCTGTTTATCCACACCTCTTTTTGGAGATAAAAATTTAGTTGCAGCAAGTTCCTGGGAAATTAAAATTTACCACTCTACTCATAATATTGATACTGCTAGCACAAGTACAATTGCCATAATATTTATGATAAAGCATGAGAATCTTACTTGACAGCACCATATCCAAGTGCTTCAGCAGTATGCTCAAGCTCCTCAGCAGTCCACTCATCAGCCTTCCCTGTTAAAAGAAAATGCAAATGTTGTCATTTTAAATTGACCCATGAACCTATTACTGGATTGATATGAGATATGAACAATATTTAGCTAACAACGAAACAGGTCAAACGGGTTGAAAGCCAGAATAAATAAATAAATAAAATTGGTATACCTTGTCCCACAAGGACTGCTTTACAGTGACTTTTAGCTGCATCAAGCAAATTACCCAAGTTGACCACTTTAGTGCCAAGAGTTAGGAATCTCTCAAAATCATCACCTTGAACAAGACCAATTCCTACAGTACTTAATGGACGATGCAATTGATCACTTTCAATCCACCCTGCACGTTTAGCAGCCTGGGGAGGGGGAAATTTTTTAACTCAATAAGTGTACAATTTCTTGATCTTTTTTTAAGATGTAATCAGCTATGGTGTATTAGAGTTACTTACAGTTATGCACATTTCAGTATTGTCTTGTTGCCCTACATCAGTCACACGCACTATCCAGTCTGCTTTCACTATTTTCAGTGCGTGCCTACATATCCAGACACAAGATTACAAATAAAAGAAATCCCCTGCTTGATATACATATATATAGAATCTCTTTCAAATAATGCACACTCTTATAATAAAATGAAAAATTGAGATCAATGAAAATCCGACAAGTGAAATTTAATTGTATAATTAAAAAATAAAATAATATACTCCTAATCTCCTATGTTGAAAACGTGAGAGAAATTGTGGGGGTGACTAGAAGATCTTTTTTAAAGTGGTACTGAAGTCTGAATCTAAATCATACTCGGCATGTTGTGTCATCAAAAAATAGAAGAAAAAAATCAAACAGAGCTTTTTCACAAAAGAAATGTATTACTAGACAACTGATATATGCTTTGATAAAGATTAGCATTTATAGCGAGTAAACTAACCACAAAGCTGCAAGATCCACAAGAGGTAACTTTCGTCCTTCAATAAGTATCGCCTCATCTCTTTCACTTTCTATAGTCGAACTCATTTCCCTCCATAAATCTAGAATTCTAATGTCGAAATCATAAAAGCTTTTACCCTGAAAATAAATGATATCGAACTCACAAACTGCAAAAATAAGAGGTATATTCCTGATTTATATCAAAATGGGGAAAAACACTACACCTCTTCTTTCACGTGGACCCCCATACGCTGATATACTTTTTGGTAACGTTCTCGGTTTAACTTACAGATTTGCACCCATGCATTATGGTGCCTTTCATCCCAACCCTATTTCAAAATTTTAAATATACAAGAAAAATTAATGAAACCAAGCAATTAAAAAAAGAAATTTTAAATCATAGACTGACTTGCACCTGTTGGGCTCTCTCTCTGAATTCAGCATCTTCATCAAACCTCTTCTTCGATGCCTTATACAAAACCTACTGAGGTACCATTTGAGAGAGAGTGACAGATAATTATGAATAACTAAAACCTCAGAATGCATCAGGTTTTATGTACAATAACTTAGCAGTGGCAAATAAAGACAAATCGAAAAGTAGTTAGATGCTGATGTAAATCAAAATATCAACAACAAAGTGAAAGTTGCAATTATTAAATCTTGACATAGTTAACTAACAATGTTTGACTTTGGTCAGATACTTACCATATGATGATATCTATTGGACCACAACAAACTCATTAATTATAAAATTCTGGCATAGCTTACTTAACATTGTTTCAAATGTTACCCAAAAAAAAAGACTTCTAATTAAATATAAAGCATCCCGTGAAAAAGAAAAAATTATTGTTGCACTTTCCAAGTGACGAAGAAGATACTCAATTAAAAACAATAGCAGTACCAAATGTGATTATAACTTTAAAGTAAATGTGCTCACCTCAATTTCTCCAATAGCTTGATCATTAACTTCCCCATTAGGGAACCTTTCAACTAGGAACTCTGTCATCATCATTTTTAACTGCAAAAAGATAAACATGTTTAGTGTAACATGTATGCATGGATGTATGTATATCAGTTTATCAGAGTGTGTCAAATATATAGTCGATAAAACATTGATGCAAGTTTATAGTCTAGAATAAGAGCGGGCTATAATGAAACGTCATAAACTTGGTTTTAAATTGCATGTAGCGATCCGTTGCGCTCAGGGTCCCAAAGACCAATGCGTGATGCCGTGATGCAACACATGGCGCTTGGTAGTAAAAAAAATATTTTTAATTAATTTATTCTACAAATCAATGCTTAAACATCATATAACTCACTTATATATTGATACTTAGTATGCTTAAACATCAGATAACTCAATTACATATTCATAGCGAGTATCGACAATGTCAAAAGTCAATTGCCAATACAAAAGTAACTACAGTAATAAAGTAAAAAGCATTCAAAGTAGTTATCTTTCTCTATATCTTTCATCAAGTAGTTTATTAGGAAAGTTTCAATTGCGTCCACTGCGTTCGATGCGTGCATCACACTATTGCTAAGTGATGCGATAGCATCAGGGTGCATCCTGGAACAACTTCACATAACAGATTTTCTTGCGTTTTTGCCATCGCATCACTCTGATGCGCGATGCACGCAATTTTAAACCAAGGTCAGAAAGCATTTAGATGCAGGTATAATACGATTTAATTTAACATACATTCAAACAGCAAGACCAACTTTAAAATCCCTTTTACCCAAAAAAAACAGCAAGACCAACTACATGTACCTTAATGTCGAGATTATTCTCATCATGGGATCTTCGGAGTACATCAACTTTAGAATACTCGAGCATACGAGCTAACGTTTCTCCAATAACAGTGGATCGTAAATGACCCATATGTATATTTCGTGAGAAAAAGTCAATAACTGCTCTTTTCACAGGAAGTTTTGGCGCCCATGTGTCTATACCATGGTTTAGCATCTTATGAATACTCTGCAAAGAAAAAAAAAATGACGTTAGTGAAGTAGACAACAATTTAGGTCAAAATTGTAATGGGCGTTTTAAAACAGTTGGAAAAAAAATACCTTCACTATCCATTCCCTAGATAATGTAAACTTTAAAAAACCAGGACCACATACAATGCGTCTGTCCATCATCTCATCATATCCCAATAGCTTGAGGTTGTCCATGAGGGTCTATAGAAAAAGGAGTAAAAAATCAAGGCAGTATATACAGAATCCATGACATTTCACTAGCAAACTTAAAATAAATATTACCAGTCCAGCATATTTTGGTCCGTTATACGTCATAACGTCTCTTACTTGAGGCCACATGTGCAAGATACTGGTGCTATTACCAAATGTAAAATTCTGAGTTAGTACTCATAATATCAATCAAAAGAAAGTAGTACAATTTTGGATGCATAAGATAGAACATATGAATATATATACCATAGGTAATCAGCACCATCCTCTTTGGTGCAAGTAGAAACACTACAAGAGACTGCTTCTTCACATGGAGGGAAAGTACCCCAAAGTGCATAGGTTAATACCTTTGCAATTTCTTCTTGAAGGCTCCATCTATTGTCTTCTTCTTTAGCAGCCGGTGTTGTGTCTGAATCTGACGCTGGCACCTTTAATCTGATAGTCGATTCGATAATAGTGAATAATAATTAAAAGATAAATAACATTATTACATAACATCAAAAAAGAAACAATTGATATAGAATTAATTAATACATACTTTTCTTCATCGGGTACTTAGTTTCATTCTTTTCACATGTGATAAGTTTTCTCACAGCTCTCAAATTACAAAGTAATTATTAATGATAACCATTAACCAATGACAAACATATATCAACACCTGATTCGATTCGTAAAACATTATAACGCGATTCATTTAATATTTACACGCTCACTTTTGTCATTCATTGTTATTCTTCATCTCACTTTTTCATTTAATATTTACACCCAATTAATGTTGATGTGCTTTTTTGTCATTCTACTTTTAATTATGATAAGCTAAGCCAAACACTTGCTTTTTAGCAAGGGCTTATAAGCTCATGATATATAAGCCATAAGCCCAATTCATAAGCTTAGCCAAACACCCCCTAAGACCTCTATGTTGTTTCCATTTCTTACTTATCCTATTTAACCTTCACCGTATCATTATTAACATAGACTAAACTAAAATAGCAAGAGGAAGGCAACCTCCCGGTTGTTCTCAAAGGAGTTAACCAATGCGCTAATAATTAAGTTAAGTTTGCCACTTGTTTTATATATGCTTTAATTTGACAGAACGTACACGTAAGGTAGAATTAAATATCAAAAAGTAATAAGTAGTTACTTTTTTTCTTCTTCATTAACAGGTGATCTTGACATCTTTATCAATTGCAATTCTGATCTCAACGCTTGGATATAAGTGATTAAAAGTGTTGTTGTGTCGGCCGATGGTCCCTTTAATCTGCTAGTGTTAATTTGTTAATATTGAATAGAGAAAAAATTAATCCCTATTATTTATTTGGGGGTGTGTGTTTCCCGGCTTATGGCTTATTTGGTTTTGGGCTTATGTTTCGTAAGCTCACTTTTTGTGGCTTATTTTGAAACTTTTCGGCTTATATACTTATATTATAACATAAGAAACTTATATAAAAGTTTCAAAATAAGCCACAAAAAATGAAGTTATGAAACATAAGCCCAAATCCAAATAAATAATAGCAAATGTTGTTTTCTAAATGTATCGATTTGATACGTGAACTTTAAAAAAGTTTTCATAAATGTACGTGTCAGACTTTCAGGCATGACACGTCATCATCACGTACCAAATTAGAATAGTAATGAAAGTTTCTACAATTTTTTAAAAGTTTACATACCAATATTTAGAAAAGTATTTTTCCACTAAATTGATTAATACTTACTTTAGTTTTTCTTCAACCTGTAATTGAGCTTGAGCAGGCGGTGTAGTTGGTTGTAATTCCATCGGTGGCAGCTTACTTATTTTCTTCTTCTTCAGTTTCCTTTTCTTCATCTCAATTTTCTTCATCATCTCATGTCTCCTCTTCATCTGACTAATTATTTTACATAACAATTTGATGAGTAACATATGGGAGATAAATAAATAAAATAGCATATCGATATCAATCAATATAAAGAAATACTAGTAATTAACTTACTTTTCTTCATCTGAATCGCTTCTCATCGATTCCATAAAAGCATATAAATCCATCTTTTCTCAATTCCTTGTTAAAAAGTGAATGTAAATATCAATCAATCAATCAATCAGCCAATTGATTTATAGCCTGGCCGGAGTCTCTGTAACCGTTTTATTAGGGTTTTTTGTTTTCGGGGCTTTTTAAATTCAAAACTGCACTTTGGTCAAAAAGAATAATATTTCCTTTACAAATACCCCTCTTTTTTATTTTATTTTTTATTATTGTAAGGGCCGTTTGGTTTGTAGGTGACTTTAGAATTATATTTGGATTTGATAATGATTTGAAAGATTTGAAAAAGGTTTGAGAAAAAAAAAAATAAGAGGAAAAATATAGTATTAAGAGGTTAGAAATAAAATAAAATGTTTTATATCATTTTAAAATTTAAATACAGTTAAAAAGTTATAAAATAATAATATGCCAATTAAATAAAAAATGATGTGTGGTTGTAATTGGATAAGACAAATTGAAACCTACTAATTATTTCTCAAACCAAGGCACCTCCTCTGGATTCAAAAAAGTTGAATTTTGGGAATTAACTACTGTATGGCAAAGGAATTAAAATGAACCAAACATTAGTTTTATAGCCCAAATCTTAATATTTCATTCTATGCCATCAAACCAAACTGCACCTAAAACTATGAATAATAAATATGGAGTAATGAAACAAATGGGCACTAATGGCCCGTTTGTTTGAGGTAGTTGGTTTGATAGATGGAGAATGAGACAAAAATAAAATGTTTGGTATGAATGTATGGAGTTCAAAACATTAACCTGTGAGGAAATCTACGATATCACCCATATTAATGAGATGAATCCTATGACATTTTGCCATTCGCAAAAATCTCAGCCGCGTGTTTCATTAATTGGCTCTCTTATCTTTACTTTTTATTTTAAAAAATGTATTTTATGTAATAATTAATTTCTAAAACATATATATTTTTTAAATATAATATTTGTTTCTCTCTCCTTCTTTCCCTTCAAACCTACACCAAATCCAAATCCGAATTTAAACCCACCCACAAACCAAACAGGCCAAGATTTGCTAAGATAGTGCAAGACAAGAAAGCCATTTCAAAGAAAAAAGAGTGGGATTCGGGAAGGATACCATCTAGAATAAAGAAAAACGGTAAAGGTAAAGCCAAGAAGAACAACGTTGTACATGTAGATGATGATGATCATTGTCGTTCACTATCTCAAGAGGATTCAGAGGATGATGAATCACTATCTATGTACAATATTGGGGCTACACTCGGCATAACTCTCGATGGAAAACCGGCTCCCTTTAAAAATGACATGTTTAGTGATTTCTTGTTAGAGGTGAACAACAAAGACATGACCACCTCCCCTTTTGTGAGCTTTAGTGGTAGCTTATTAGACAACAATAGTTTGCAGCTCCTCACTTTATTTTGCTCCAAGTATCATCTTTTGAATAATCCACTGTGATTCATTTCTAATACTAACAATTTTTGCCAAAAAAAAATAATAAATAAATAAATATGCCTCCCATAATATTACGTAACGAGCAAAACATTCATCCATAACACGATTTTCATCATTCATGACTTGATTTTCTTCATCAACAACTTCTTTTCTTTCAAATTTTGTTCCTTTAACTCATTATCATCTATATAAAACTAATCGTTTGTGATTTTGTAGATCATAAAGTTTGAGCAAAAAAATACATGTTTTGATCCATAATTTTGACAATTTACAATCAATGACGATGATTAATGGTGAAATCGGAAGTTTATTGACTATTTTGGGGGTTAATTTGATGATTGTTTCTTTCGGATTATGTGTGTGTTATGATCAATTGTGTGTTTTATAGGAGAGAAAAGACTAATTATTTTTTTAGGAAACGAAAAAAGAGCTGAATTTTTTTATATTTTATATTGCAGTAGACATATGTGATTTAATATAAGCCTTTAGATCGAAATAAAATGAAAGGTTGTGATGTGAGCTTTTAATCTTTAAAGATCATCACATGAACTTTGAGGATCTCAACTTTGTAACATTGAGTAACAAAAAGTTTGACCGTTCCACAAGTATACTCGGACTTCTAAAAGCACGTAGAAGGATCATTAAATTTTTCTACCATCTTGAGGGATAACCTTTACGTATTGACGCTTTCACTTGTTATTATCACTAGACGAGTACCCGTGCATAGCAACGGGATTTTATAGCGATAGATAGTTTATTGATAAAAAAAAAGTTTATAGGTTATAAACAAAAATAATAAAAGTTTGAACATTTGAGAATTAAACATAATGTTTTGAAACCCGGTACGACCCGGGTGGTTCAACTGGTTGAACAGTTCCGGTCGAAAAACGGGTTTGAAGCGTCCCGGGTCAACCCGGTTTGTGTTTTAATTGGTTGTATATAATTTGGTGGATATATTTTTAATTGGTNTGATAAAAAAAAAGTTTATAGGTTATAAACAAAAATAATAAAAGTTTGAACATTTGAGAATTAAACATAATGTTTTGAAACCCGGTACGACCCGGGTGGTTCAACTGGTTGAACAGTTCCGGTCGAAAAACGGGTTTGAAGCGTCCCGGGTCAACCCGGTTTGTGTTTTAATTGGTTGTATATAATTTGGTGGATATATTTTTAATTGGTTGTACAATGTGAATAAATCATTGTACTTTTAAGTAATGAATAATGTTTTGAAACCCGGTTCGACCCGGGTGGTTCAGCCGGTTGAACCGTTCCGGTCGATTTAAACCGGGTCAACTTGCTAGGTTGGGTCGAAAACGGGTCAAATTGAACCGGGTCAACCCGTCGGGTTTGAATCGTCCCGGGTCAACCCGATTTGTGTTTGAATTGGTTGTATTTAATTTGGTAGATATGCTTTAATTTGGTTGTACAATGTGAATAAATAATTGTACTTTTAAGTATCAGGGTGTTTTAATAAAAGTATTAATTACATTTCACTTTCTCTCTCATTTGACCATTGTTGAAAACTCAATATTTCACTTGAAAACTCAACATTTCACTTTTGATCATTTTTCTATTACAAGTAATATCATGGGAGAGATACGGTCACTCATTGGGATAAAGTCAAAAATTGCTTGAAGAAAAATTATCAACCTCGACCAGTCTCAATTACCATGGAAGTAGCTACTAGAATTTTCTCTTCTTTGTTCTTTCATAGTGCAATATTGTATGACTAGTCGCATGACCCGTCCGATGGACGGGCTAGCCTCATGTAAGTTTAATAATATTATGACTTATTAAGGTGATACATTTAAGTTGATATTAAGAAATNTTTAAATGCTGGTTTTGTTAAAAAAGATGATGTTTTGTTTTTGGGATTAACAGAAAAAGAAGGAGGAAGAGAAGGCGAGAGAGAAGGAGTTGAATGAAATCTTTAAGATTGCTGTTGTTCAACCTAAAGTTCCTGTTGGTATGTACGCTTATTTATTTGTTAATGTTGGGATTTAAGTGGACGTGTTTAATGTTTTTGTATTGTTTGATGGTGAAAAAGTAGTTAGTTTGGGAGTTGCGAATATAAACCGCTTATGTGATTTTGATTGCTTTACCGTTTAAATTATTGAATAGAGGGATGATTTTTTATCTTGTTATTGCATTTTGTTACAGCATAAGCAAATCAAAACACTATCTTCCGCATTGCATTTTGTTGAAGTTTTTTTTCAATCCGTGTTTGCTTATATCAGAAAAACATAGTAATTATAGATATATGAACATGTCTGTAAATTATAGATATGTTTGCTAAAATGGTTTATTATCTCATGAGTTGTGGTTGTGGTTGTGGTCAGGTGTGGATCCAAAGTCGATATTGTGTGAGTTTTTCAAGGCTGGTCAGTGTGCGAAAGGTTTCAAATGTAAGTTCTCTCATGATTTGAATGTACAAAGGAAGGGTGAGAAGATTGACATTTTCAGTGATAAGCGTGATGATGAAGGTGATGCATCTACCTTTTTTATTCTTTCAATCTACTCGGTATTCAGTTGGTTACCTATTTTCATCACGATTAGATTTCGATTTAGGAGTATAACTAATTTCTGCATGTGGAACTTTAGGAACTATGGAGGACTGGGATCTCGAGACGTTGGCGAAAGTTGTGGAATCAAAAGGAAAAGAGTACAACCAGAATAAACCAACTGACATTGTATACTTCTTATCCTCTTCTTATCTAACCCATCATCCTATCCATGTTGTTGTCTGGATTATTTAGTTACGATACTGACTTGCCCCTTTATGAGTTTGTGAATAGCATGCTGAGGCAATGCTGAAGGTTTATTAGGTAAATTTGATGGTATATAAGAGAATGTCTAAAATATTATTGTTGTTGGGTAGGTAGAGGCTTAAAGCTATAGTCAGTTTTCCTGCAACTTTATAAAGTTGCATTGTGAAGTTTTTTAACACATAGTTATGTTAAATAGTTGGACTGTAAGTCAAATGCCCTAAACGCCTCCGTTAATGACAGAAATGGACAATCTTGTGGACCCAAGATCGATAACATGAATAGGTATTCGCCGTGACTTTGGGGAAATAGGTGATTCTGATTTTCAGTTTTGTGAAAAAGTCTGAACAAATTTGCATTTATTTGTATGGAGGCGTTATATTACGAAAATACTAGTCTCCCCCTCTAGGTTGTTTTTCAACCAAGTGATTTGACTTTTATTCTTTTCACTTATGCATAATTTGAAATTTAACAAACCTGCTATAAAATTTAACAAAACTGTATTTATAGTGATTTCGTATTATGAAGACGGTACAACTGCATTATAGCTCATTAATCTTACAGTTATATCTTGTATAAATGAGCACACATCCAGGCCATGTATGGCTTTGTCAAATCAATACTACGTATTATATGTTGCCCCTCATACTCAATCTTCATGCAT